>CM002479.1:11572039-11680335 GCA_000325765.3 Leersia perrieri
GCGCACCGCGCGCGAGTCTCTCGTGCCGCGGGGGGTGGCCCAACCTTCTCCCGCGACGTATGGCCTCCCCGCAAGCCCTCGGGCGTGCCCTCCTCGCGAGCGTCTCACGCCGCGGGGGATAGCCCAACCTTCTCCCGCAGCGTGTGGCCTCCCCGCAGGCCTCCGGGCGCGCCCTCCTCTGGGGCGTGCCACGTGGCCTCGGGTGGCCTGAACACCCTTCTGCAGGGGTTGGCGTCCTTGCTGAACCCTAGGCTGACCCCTTCAGGGGCGCACCGCATGGGGTCTGAGTGGCCATGATCCTTGTGCCCAGGGACCGAGGGGGATCGGTTTATCGCCTGGCCTCTATGTTGGGCAAGGCGTCAGGCTACCTTGACACCTCCCTCGGATGTGCAACTATAAGTGCCGAAATGAGTCTAGCCTCTTGTGGGTACCCCCATATCCATATCACCAACACAGTTTATAATAAAAAAAATTCCTACTCTTGCAGGCATGTGTGAATTAAGCTTATAGTGAGGGTGCACCCAACATATGAAGTATTTTTTATAAGTTCTCCCGTTCCACGTTCCCAATTGTATTATCTGAAGTTGATACGCTTGTTATCTCCATTCTTTACATTGGTATGCAAGAGAGATTCACTAGCATGAGCTGGGGATCTGCTGCCCGAGGCCTCCAAACAGCCACAGGGTTTGTTACAGGCATCAATACAGGGGCTGAATTCTTCAATTGTGTGAGCTCAGCGATTTCATCTGCACTCTCTTGGATCAGCATTCATCAGAAACCAGACAACAGTTATGTCCATCAGACGCAGGAAGAAATTTAGCGTCTCCAAGGCGATCTATGGCATCTACAAACAACTCTGCCAAAAATGCGCAATCTTGTTGACAGACTTGAATGGCAAATCTATAAAAAAAACCAGCTACAGAACTCCTCCCACATATCAAGGATGCAGTGCTAGATGCTGAGGACATCATTGATGAATTTAATTGCTATGAGCTCAAGGCAAAGATAGAGGGGAGGATGGAGGAATGCCAAACATCATCTGGATGTCAGGAATCCTATGCTAGTGTCATTCAAGGAAGTTTTAACAGAGTGAAAGAAATCCAAACAAAGCTAGACCATCTACATATCCAGTTTATTGATTTGGGATTGCAGTGTGCAACACAGAAATTTGATAAATTTGTTAGGCCAGAAACAAGTTCTTTTCTTAACGAGTTGGAGATTTTCGGACGACAAAAAGAAGATAAAATGATGTTGGAATTATTAGGAGTACCAGTACAAGATAATACTGGCTACAAACACAAGAGAAGCAATAGAGTGGAGGTATTGCCAATTGTTGGACTGGGAGGTGTAGGAAAGACTACTTTGGCCCAAAAAATTTGCAATAATCAAAGGGTGAAAGCTCACTTTGACATGATCCTTTGGGCATGTGTATCAGATGACTTTAACTCAAAGAGGTTAGCTAAAGAGGTAATCCAATCTTCCAAGATAGAAACATCATTTGACAATTTGGATTCTCTTCGGTCTATTTTAAAAGATATCGTCGAGTCAAAAAGATTTTTACTTGTATTAGATGACATCTGGGATGATGTCATGGTGGATGGTGGGCAAGAATGGCAGAGGTTTTGTGCACCGTTATCAAATGCTTTTCAAGGAAGCATGATTTTGATTACCACTCGATTACATAAAGTTGCTGATAAGGTGCGCACACTGGATTGTTTTCCGTTAGAAAGTCTAAATGAAAATGTTTTTTGGGAATTTTTCATTCTACAAGCATTTGGAACTGAGAGTCTATGAAACTATCCAGATCTGGAGGACATTGGTAGAAGCATAATTCTAAAATTGAAGGGCTCTCCATTGGCTGCCAAAACTATTGGGCGCCTGTTGCAAACATATTTGCAGACTACACACTCGAATAACATATTGCATAGTGAACTATGGAAGTTGGAGCAGGAGAGGACAGATATTCTTCCTGCTCTGCGTTTGAGTTCAGGGGCGGATCCAGCATGGGTGCTTGGGGGCTTGAGCCCCCAACCCCGCTGGATCCCCTTGTAAATGGAGGAGAGAGAAGGGGAAAGAAAAGGAATATTAAGGAGAGTAGGGGGTTCAAGAAGAGGAAGAAGATGAGCACCCCTCTTGTTGATTCCTGTGTCCACTCCTGTTTGAGTTATATGTATTTACCACCCATCTATAGAGGTGTTTCTCATTTTGTGTTGTGTACCCCAAAGACTACAGGTTTGAAAAGAATACTCTAGTTGACATATGGCTGGCAGAAGGTTTTGTTGAGCATACAGGTAGCATTCCAATTGTAACTATTGGGCAGCAATATTTTGAAGATCTTGTAAGCCGATCCTTCTTTCAGAAAGTCTCAGTGTCAAGTGACAAATATGTCATACATGACTTGATGCATGATATGGCACAGCTCGTTTCACGAGATGAATGCTTCATCATTAGAAATGTGAATGACCTCCGAACAATTCCTCCCAATGTTCACCATCTATCAATCTTCTCAAAAGGAAATATTAGATGCCATGACTTAATGGGATTGTGCGGGTATAAAAAACTGCGCACCCTTTTGTGCAGTAAAGCTTATAAACAAAAAGAGTTTGTTTCTGTACTTAGCAGCTGGTTTAAGGAGCTCCAACACATCCGCGTGTTGAGTTATTCTCTTCCCATGCTAGAAGATATACCTGAGAGCATCAGAAACTTAAAGCTTGTTGGTTACAGTTGCTTCTTAAGCCAACATACTTTCAGGATCCTTCCTTCGTCATTTTGTTGTCTATATAATCTGCAGACTCTAGATGCTTCAACATGTGTTTTCAAAGCTTGCCTTGTGACTTTCGAAAGCTAATCAGTCTACGGAAACTTAGGGCAAAAAATTTCAGTTATCTCCCAGGGGAGGATTTATGCATCCAGTTTCAAAGAGGAGAGAGAATCGAAGTGTTGAAGCATATAAATCAGATATAGGGAAATTTGCTTGTGAATTTGCCCGGTCTCAAGAATAAAAAGAATATTGGCCTTGCTCTGTTGAAAATGGAGAATAACCTCTACTCTCTCCATACATCGACACTTGCTGAGGATGCTAGTAATGAGGAGGAACAATTGGAAGTCTATGAAAGCCTACATCCTCATCCAGATCTTCAACATTTAGAGGTCACTAGTCACCAAGGAGTGGATTTTTGTCCTAGCTGGTTCCTGCCTGCCAACTTACCGAACATGACATCGTTTATACTTGAGGAGTGCCATAATGTTAAGAAGATATCACTGCATAGATTACCATGCACAGGATTCCGATCCTTAACCAACCTGTACATTATCGAATGTACAAATCTATCAAACATTGAATAGTTTTTGCAACCATGTCACATACCAGCTATCAAAAAAATGATAAGTATAAAAGGATGTCAGGAGTTAGTGTCAATATTAGCTGAAAGATTTGGAGGTTTTCGTTTCTTAGAAGTTTTGGTGATCCGTGAGTCCAAGAATCACTTGGGAAAATGGGCTGGCATTGCCACCCTCTCTCACAAGCCTTCCATTGGTGAGGTGTGGGGTTATTTCCAAGTGGATACCTGACTGTCTACTGAACCTATACTCCCTTGTCTGCCTGCAGTTGGCTACGGGGGAAAATCTAGAACAAAAATTACCGGGTGTCCTATACCTATTAATCATACATATCATACTCTATTTTATGTGCTGGCATTGACAAATAATAGAGGAATTTCAAAATTTACCCTGTGTCCCATGAATCACTAAACTACAACGTAGATTCGCCCCTGGTTGGCTGGGCTTCCAGGGGCAACGTTTATCCCTGGGTATTTCTGGCGGATTAGTCTTCCATTGCTAGATTATTTGGAGATCCATAATTTCCAAGAGCTACGTTTTGTTGGTGTAACAGAAGCAATTGCAGAAATAAACAATGTGCTCATTGATAAATGCCCAATGCTGAAAGAACTACAGCAGCCTTTCTCTAGAGGGGATGCTACCTTCTTATGGGGAATTCCAACTAGCAAATGCTACATATCTCAAATGATTCCTTTCATTGAATTTGACCCTACCTTAGATATTAAAAATTGGGATTTGCAATGTTTCAATTGTCTGAAAGTTTTTAATTTTTTTAATTACACTGCTATCTAGTACTGTAATGTATAAATTTTGTTACATTTTTCTGTAATTTGGTGTATGCATATGCTCTAATTTTATCTTTTATCCAAATTTGAATATTTTTACATTCAATTTTTGTAAAGATTTATCAATTTTAAGTTCACCTTATGTCTAATAAGTGAGAACAATTCATTGTTTAATTTTAACCATAACAACGATGTGATCGTTTTTAAATAGAAATGAGGGGCACGATGAGCATGGTATTTTTACTGCATTTTTCAAAGATTTTGATAACTTGAAATCTAGATAACCCATTAAAATTATGGGCATGATTGGTAGCCATTGCTGCGGCTGTGCTGCAGCCAGTGCAAGGTACGTGGCCTGTTGCTTGAAGGCTTGCTTGCTGCTGCAGCGGCAGCAAATGCAGCTCAGCAGCCTCTATATCTTGTCGATTCCATGATCTTTGTTGTTTGGCTAAACGATTGAAACACTTAAAATTGATAAACTAATTAGAATCATGTTTCCACTATGAAAATAAGGGACATCCAAATAGCTGTTAGGAATAAGGGTATATAACCCGGGAACATATCCAGTGCACACAAGCCTTTTCGTGTACACAAACTAACAAATTTCACCGAAAATTCTGAAAAAAATAAACATATACTTTTAACAGTGTTATACATATCTGCAAAATTTTATCTTAAAATTTATTATACACTAAGAGCAATAAAAATGACAAAATTCTGACAAATTTTTACTCAAAAACTATTAGATTTTTCATCCTTTTGTTGTGCCTAACATATAAAGAATTTTAAGATAAAATTTTGCAGATATGTGTAACAAAATTGAAAGTACATGCTCAAATTTTTTTAGAATTTTTGGTAAAATTTGTTAGTTTGTATGCACTGGATATGTTCCCACATAACCCCTCAAACTATTGTAAATATACTCCAACGCAGCAAAAAGATTCAACTTAGCATGCCACCATGACAAAACTACCAAAAAAACACCTTGAGGGGTTAACTAACCGGTATTGAATATATTTGGGGGTAAAATGACTAGTTTGAAAGGTTAAGAGGCTAATTAGTCAACCTACAATAGATAGAGAGGGGTGGAGGGTTATTTAGACTTATTCGTAGCTGTTATGATGTTCCGATGTATTACCCCTTTTTCATCCAGATATGGACATTCCATTTTTGCACTTCTTTTACTATTCCTATGTTTTTAGTAGAGTAGTAAACTCTATCAATTTGATATAAGTTAACCCCACATTTCTGTTCAGGTTGGGCATGTGATTTGCTTTGCACATCACCGGTGATTTCAAGTCGGAAGTGTTTCCAGTGCGGCTGTAACACCTTGATGTAAGTGCGAACGGGTCTGGGACCAGTTGGTCACTAGAGCCTTAGTAGCACCAGGCTTCAGTAGGAGGTCCCAGGTTCAAATCTTCGGAAACGAATTTTGAGGGGATTTTTTCTAGATTGCTGTAGCCTCAACACATGCTGGGAACCAGTGTCCGAGACCATCTCTTCAAGGCAGGCATGTGAGTGTGAGTGTAGGTGTAGGATTTAGCTTGCGCATAGATGTGTGTGAGTGTGGTGTTGGGTGTGTGCGTGTGTGTGGTGTGTGTTTATGTGTAAGTTCAAATACTACAACTTTTACTCAGTGAGGCTCTGTAAAAAAACAGCTTGATGTAAGTCAATAAAGTTTCCTTTATCTAAAAAAGATTGGACTTAGATGCATGTATAACAGGTACTGATGAGAATGCTAGCGTCTTGTATATTCTTTTTTTAACTGTTTACTTTCGTTCCACCAGATTTTTCGAACTGCTCCAATGTATGGTGTTCCTGGTTTGTCAAGCCGGCCTCCCGCAAATTCGCTTCACCGTGCTTCAAACTATTTTGTAGTTTAAATCCTGGATGCTTTTTTTTTTGGGTGACTTCTTTCTGGATAATTCGAAGTTGTCGCCAACACTGTCAGTTTCGTTTCTTGAGATGAATATACATATATAGACAAAAAATAGTTGAGCACGCAAAGTTGTATTTATAAATAACGTTTGACTATTTGTCTTATTTTAATTATTGGTGATAACTTAGTAGAGAGTTAGTGATTTCTATGCAGTTTAACTGAAGCTCTCTACCTCTATGGATGTGGTTAACAAGATTACTATTATAGTAAAAGGTGGGGTGACCGCGTGTGGCTAGCGCGCATGTGGTCGCGCGGCGGGTCGGCAGTACAGTACTCCCGCCGTCCCAGAAAATAAGTTTTTTCTGGCATTTAAATTTTGTCTTAAAAAATAAGTTATTCTAGCCAAATGATATCCTTTTTCTTCTCCCTTATTTTCATTTATTCATCCACTCTATTAATTTGTACTTGCATGGTGGGATTATAAGAAAGTTTTACATGAATGGTGGAATTATAAGGAAGTTTCAATTAATAGAAAACCATATTAAATAGGGGTATGATGATCATTTGTGTTGAGTACTAATTTGCATGTTAAAAAAAAATCGTTTTATGGAACGGAGGGAGTATATGTTTAGCGTGAGCTTCTCCTGATTCTTTGTTTTTCCACCGACACGCACATGAAATTTTTTGTGGGTCCCATAGATGCAATTTTTTTTAGCAGATTCAAAAGATTTTGTTCGTTACCCATAAATATACATGCACTAAAGACTTTATATATGATCGTATGAAGTAAAAATATGTAAAAATATTTTTATTGTATTATACAGATTGTATCCATATTATCTATATAAATTTTTTGTGTGGTACAAACTTTGTCGTATAAAATTTTGGTTGTATAAACTTTTGGCTGTACAAATATTTGGTGTCAAGATGTACGACTATGGTGTAAGAAAGAAAAAGATCGGCGAAAAAAAAAAGAACACACGGAACCAGATCGGAGAGAAAACATGAAAGAAACAAAACGATAAACATGGAACGAGCACCACGTGCGCTAACCCGTGTCCCACGACCGGCTCGCCCATTCGTTGAATGCCACGTGGCCCAAGCGAGGTCACCGCGCGCCGACCCGGACGCGCGGCTGATCGCCCGTTAGCATTTTCGGATGACGCATTGACCGCGTGGCGGAACTGAAGGGGGGGCCGGCAGGGGCCATGGTCCCTTCCAATAAAATGAAAATTTTTTATTACCCCCATCATGTATTTAGCCCAGCTCC
This sequence comes from Leersia perrieri, assembly GCA_000325765.3. Taxonomy (NCBI): domain Eukaryota; kingdom Viridiplantae; phylum Streptophyta; class Magnoliopsida; order Poales; family Poaceae; genus Leersia; species Leersia perrieri. The sequence continues at coordinate 11,579,313 of CM002479.1, forward strand.
AGCAGGCCGCAGGCCACGGCCCAACTCAGTCTAGCTTTGTCCGTGTGTATGTACGTACGCAAAGAGCCACAGACCGCAACTGCTCGGCGACGTTTCTGCTTCGCGTCCGCATCGGCATCGACGTTCCATCTGCGTGACTGCGTCTCCACCACACTGCCATCTGCCCATCGGCCGATTCGACTACCGGTGCTACACGCCCGCATCATCGGCCGGCCGGCGGGCCGGTGGCCACGGACTTGATGGAGGACAACATTAACACCAACAACAACATGGCTAGCTCCTCTCATATTCCGGTTTTTCCTCCAAATCAAACCAATGTAAGCAAGCCCTATTTCCCTAATCCATATCCCCCAATCTATTTTGATTTAATTTCTTGTCTCATAATAGCAGCAGTGTAGTATAGGATTTATTGATAAAGTTAGATCAATTTTTTATAGGAAACCAAGGCAAAACCTAAAAGAGACAATGTTATCTTTCTACAAGAAGGTATATGTGGAATTCTCAAAAAAAAAGAAGGTATATGTGGAAGGGCAAGATAATAATGATGTGGTTGATCAAAATCTTTAGTTAGATGAAAATGAATTAGAAGAAGCACCAGCTCCACCGTCTAAAATTCAGTTATTAGAGCAGGTACAATAGTTGTGTTTTGCTAGCTCTAAAAACTCCACATCAGATTATTAGATGAGTTGGAGGAGAGAGGAGAGGAAAGAGAGACAACACGGGCGACTAAATAAGCGCCAGCTCTAGCACAATCTCCAACTTCTGGTGGGCCCCAACATCATGTCCATCTCTCTTTTGCTGTTAAATCAAATCAACCGGCCAATAGAATAGGAGTACAAAGAGAAAAAGTGGAGGGAGAGGGAAAGGATGGGGCCACCACTAAATAAATAAAATATTAAATTACCATATGTTAGAGCTCTCTATTATACATGCTGACTCTTAGGTTAACTATAGATGATATGGTATAGAATTGGAGCTAACAATGGGCGGTGCTATTAACTTTGCTCTTACATTCGATTATGGATGATTTCAATACAGTGAAGCCTCGTGCCGTGAAGTTTAAAGGAACATGTACCTCGTGCCTCGTGCAGCTGGGTGCGCCGTCGCCGAGGAACGTCCTCGTGGGCAGCGTTGCTGCCGCCGCCGTCGCCGGCGCGCACGGGCGCACGGACGCGGCAGATGCTGCGCGCGGACGCGCCGCCGTGGCTGCTATCGTGCATGGGCGTGCTGCCGCCGTCGCCACTGATTCGCTGTTGATCTGGCGCAGTCGCCGACGCTCAGCCATCGCTGATGAGCCGACGCGGCTGGTAAGCCGATGGAGCTGGCGCGGGGCTGCAGCGGTTGCCGTTGTCATCGGGAGCACGCCGCAGCAGAGACGGTCGCCGGGGCGGCTGCCGTCGCCGATATGCTACCGGCGTCACCGAATCGCCGCCACTAGTGCCGCCGCCCGCTGATGAGGATGCTGGCATGCTGCTGCCAGGGTACTGGCGCGCCACCAACGCTAGGCCGCATGCCGTTGGGCTGTTGCCGATCTACCACGGCCACCGTTGCCGCGACGGGCACCGGCGCCATCGTCTGCAGCTGCTGGTTCAGAGGAACCAACGCCATGCCGACCACCGGCTTAGTGCTCAGGGCGACGAGGACTCCTCTAAGGAGGTTTCCTCGATGTTGATCCAGACGCCATGGGCATCTTGAAAGGGCGCCTTTACTGCCGGTCCTGTCGCCACTCCGTTGTCGTCGCCGCTTCTGCCCAGCTCCCGTAGAAGGGAGAAGGTGGTGCCGGTGATGCGAGCACAACGGGAATGAAGACAAGTGGTGAGGATCTCATAGCACGCACCACAGTGTCTGCGATGCGGCGTCGTGGTGGGCATGGTGGTGAAGGTGGAGGTGGAACTGGTGCTAGTGCGGCGAGCGTGATGGCGTTGATGCCCTCAACGGCTGCGGCCAGTGCCCGAATCTCCACCTTCCATGCTATGTTGGTACGGTGGTTCTTGTGCGCACCATGAGGCGACGATGAAGAACGTCGGAATGAGTCTGGCGAGGTTGAATCTGGCACTGCAGAGTTCGACGAAGTACATCCACAAAAGGTGAAACATCGTGTATTGCAACACGACGGTGATCATTTGGTCTACTTACCGATGAGTTCTTTACCATGTTCTTGTTCAGTTCTTACAGCGTGTTGATAACGTGTTGAGAGTGAAAAAGTTAGAGAGAACAAAGTGATACAAGTTGTGGGTGAATCCTTAGTATTTTCTCATTGTCTTTGTACCCTTTTATAGCGAATTATATGTAACATCGATATAAAGTTAAATGCTAAATAAAATGGCAGCATAATGGTCAATACCTTTAGGTGTAATAAACCTTATAAATAACCTATATTGTTGTATTTTATTTGCCTCCGTTGATACACATGAATGTGGGATGTTACAAAATTGATTGTTTTTTTTGGGTAAAAAATGCTCTACATTTGATGAGATCATTGTAACAATATCCATCTATTGATTTCATGGATGGAGTGATGGTAGAGAGCCGGGTGTGCCAGGAAGTCGAGCAGGAGTGAGTGTGTGGAGCGTGGGAATGGCCGAATGGGGAAGGACTAGTGGTCCAGCCTAGGTGTTCTTGTCCGCGTTCGTGAGGTACCGAAGCATGTGCTATATCACAATTGGTAAATGATAAAACATGCTATTTTCTGTCACTTGTGTTATACTATTATTTTACTGTTAAAAATGTTTATATTTTCACATGGAGGGAGTAAAAGATTGGAAAAAAATATGTTACATATATACTTATACACAAACTTTGTTTGCGTAGATGAAAAAAATATTTGATGTACCATCTATGTATATATTAAATCCTAATATGTGAAGGAATACAAACTTTATGTCTGTGGTGTATAAACTTTGCTTCTACAAAGCGGTGTATAAATGTTGGTTAAATAAATAGAAATAAAAACTGCCGGTACGAAAAAGCCGGACAAAAAAAAATCCATACTCCGCAGTCCTACGGTTACACGTATAGCAAACCGCGTGCACATGTCATCCCTCTCCATTTTTTCTGCGTGCGCGGCCCTATCCATGCCTGCCACGTGCACACGGCGGCGCACGTGACTGGTCACCGATTAGCTGTTTCAGAGATGAAGGGTCCCGATACATCATGATTGTCGAAGAAGACCTTTGAATCTAACTTCATTTTATCAGCTGAGATTGCGAAGTTCTTTTTAGAGGGAATGTGAAATTGATCACTTGTCTTGGTAAAACAATGGGATGACATAAGTTGAAAATTAAATGAGTCAGAACAATTGTGGATCCAGCCTGAAAATGGAGGGGTCGGGCTGCTCAAGACCTTAATTAGCACCCTAACTAGAACCGCCCGAAGTTGTAGTGGATGATATGAAAGTAAGTGGGTCTCAGTTCGTTCTCATAAGCACATTTTCCTTTCACCTTTTAGTGTTTATGCAATTGTAAACTTCAAAAATATTCTCAATGTTAAATATATTGGAACTTGCGTTTAAAACATTTGTGCAAGACATGAGAATGTATACTATATGGCAAGACCAAATAAATGCATAAATAAATAACAGATGAACCAAACTCAAATTCCAAAAGTTCCTTATAAACTTGTTGGCCAGAAAAATTCAACGTGTACATGTTGCTAATGTTTTGACATCCCCCATTGTAATGGAGCTCATTTCACTCCCAGCCATAGAATCTCCAAAGTTGATTCTCTCCTTCCTTCCACACAGACAATATCACTTCTATTCCATCGTTTATCTCTCTTGGATCCTCCGACGGAATGCTGAGCACTGAATTAATATTGTTGATCATCCTTATACAATTAAAGCCGTCGCCCCAGTCACGTTTTGTCCCTGACCACATTATGGATTCGTCCATAAAATCTGGATTGTAAGGTACCAAACCAACCTGCAAAGACAAGGGCACACATACATAGTGGACAAAAGTGAAGATAAGCCAGTATAAACATAAACCCATGTAACAAACATATAGTTAGAATCTAAAGTTTTGGATAATGGAATAAATTTCATTAAGTAAAGAATTACACCAAAGCTCTGCCTCCGCCAGGATGCAAACACCCACATTAGAATTTAAATGGGGGAGTACTATAGGGTATAAGAATATTCAAATGGGAGTTACCGGATGACCATTTCCAATTGAGTGTTTCAAGGCTCGACCTGATCCCTTGTTCACAAGACTAAGGGGCCATCAACCATCTGCATCCTTAACCATTGTTAAATATCGTCCGTCAAAAATCCAGTGCTGTAAAATGTGGATGGTGAATTCTTAATATTGTTATACATAGTGATTTTACGTACAGTATCATATATTTTAATTATAAAACTTATATTGGGTACTTTCTCTGTCCTTGAATATATAGAATTGGAGTGATGTTTGTAGGCATACACATATTCAGATATATTTCTCTAATCCGTTATATTCAAGAACGAAGGGAGTAATTGTCAGCACATACTCGATCAAAGACCGTAAAATTTTTCTTTTTATATATTTCCCGCATTTCTAAATAAAAGGGAGAATCTACGCATGGCTCAACATGTCTCTATACCTGGTACTCATCCATCGGGTTGGGTGTGGCGAGCACAACACGGCCACCACGAACTGCAAGTGTGAGACCCCGATTGGCACGACACACAATCTTCTTAGTCGGCCCATCGAAGCCATACCTTCTAGGGTTTGGGGCGGGGCTAATTGGTGTGAATTCCCAAGGTTCCATCTTCCAAAGCTGTTTGTCATTGCCTTCAAAATTCTTCAGGTACAGGTAGTACACATGCAATGAGTTGTTCTGATGCATGTGAAAACCGAGTTGTAGGTTGTTCACCATGCATATGCGATGAAAGCCATCAGCACTACTTGAGTTTGCAAGAGCCACCCAAATCATGGATGCATCCTCATGATATAGTTGGTTGGTACGAAGGAGACGAACCTGCGCGCATCATGGGAGTTTTCACTATCAATTATTCGAACTAAGCATTTGACATGTTAAATTGATGTAACTGAATTGCAGCTACACAGCTAGGGGCGGACCTAGAAAAAATGTATAGGAGGTGCCGCGAGAAAATATAGCCAAGCAAATAGAACGTGTTAAAGTAATGATGTGAGAGCAAAGAAGTATCAAATTATTATCCTCTAATACCTAATCATTTCTAGTATGTTTTTTTGTTGTAAGCATGAATAATCTTCATTTTAGCTTAGGCACAACTATTTGTTCTTGAAGACTGATTACGGCATTAGCTAGACAGGAAAACATGCACTAACATCATCAAAACAAAAATCAAAATGTTGGCCTCCCACCATCCGTTTGCACTCCACACAAAAGAAAAAAGAGTTTTATAAAACTATAACTTATGTCAAAACTATTTGCTGCAACTTTAGCATGAGAAATTATCAGTTGCTATAACTTTTACGTGCCACATCCTATTGTTGTCACCCATATGTTACTTTAGTGACATATATACCATTTAAAAGCTGCAACAAACTAATATTTCACACACTAAAGTTGCAGCAAACCTAATAGGTCGTTAATATTGTAGTAAACTAATAGTTTTAATATAAAAGTTATAGTTTTCTGAATTTACTCTATAAAAAGAAAAATTAAGCACAAAAGGTTTCCTACAGACTTTAGAATATTTATTATAAAAAGGCATATATTTTTCTAAAACCGACATTATACCGGATAATCATGTCCGAAAGAGTGTTTCAGAACTTTGTTCGTAGCCGCATTCACTAGAGCAAAACCAGGACAACCCTCACTGTCCTTCACATCTGTTTCGACCTTCCGCCAGTGCTAAGAAAATATAAGTGAATATACGTATACTCTTTTGCAATGGGAAACTTGACTATAGCAAGGATGGAGAAGATCGAAAAAATTCCGACCGCGAGATGAACCTGATAGAGGTTGTTGCTATCGGTGCTGGTGAGGACTACGGTGCCATTTACATCAGCCAATGAGTATTCTCACCGTCGCCATTGGAGGAGTAAGCTCGCTAGCTTGACGAAAGATGTGAATCATGTACTGGGACGGAGTTTGTGTTTGTCATATTGGGATAGACAGAGATCACAATGATATTGCAAGTCGTTGTCCTTTGATCGGAGGTTGATATTTCATATCCTTGTCAGATGGTGGATGCATATCTTATTCACAGAAAACAAATAATTATGACACAAAACTGTGGGCTTAGCATTGAAGTTATCACAAAAAGTATAAAAGTATACGTACAAACTGCACTATCGTAAAATTACATATTTAGTTAGGTTCAAATTGATAATAAAACTACAGAGTTTACCTGTTCCGTACTTAATAACACAAAATTTACATTGTCATGCAGACTTAATTTTAGTTTTTTTTCTTGGTTTAATAAACAAAAAGTTGGGCACGCAGATTTGATGCTAATTGGTTAATATTTTTCAAAATTCTAAATTAACTGTTGCAAAGTTTATTGGCTTAGTGATTCCAAATTTTGGGATAAATAAAATACAAAATTCAAACTGTGTTTGGCTTGGAATCTGAATTATATTTTTCTCATAGTTTGATTCCAAAATTCGGAATTAACAAGTTCGGTGTTGTCTACTCATATTGTAGTCTGATTTTTAATGCTTTCCTAATCAATTTGATAGATTATAAATTATAAATTAGTATTTACCAGGTATATATATTTTTAGATGATGGATTTGTCATTAATCCTGCCTCTATATCCTTGAGTCATATACACAACCAAAAGTTACACAAATTACTAGATTGATCCCATTTTTTTTTCAAATTCTTCGACTCCAAACCTCACACAGAGTACATACACCAAAAAAAAAGAAAAAGAAAAAGAAAAGCCAGAAAACTTAGCTGAGCCTTCAACAACCACTATAGGTTTATCTATTAACGCAGGCTCTTTTGTAATGAAATTGTTCTTGTTCAGTCTCTCCTTAGATGGATGGCTAGACATGGGCTTTGTCTTGTCCTCCATCTTGTAGAGGCAACATACCTTGAGATATACAACTAGAATCTGGACTGTGAATCCATTTGCAACTTATTTTAGTGAAAGATACTGCCAACAACAGGCTAAATTGACATGCATTTGTTTGACACATGATTCCTCTCTAATTCTTGCATGTGTTGTTATACATCATATACTCTGGATCAAGCTACCCAATCTTGTTTCGACCTCATAATCCCAAACTAACGATGTCTCATGTTAATCAAGAACCCGATGCAGCGGTGCTTCCGATCCTCGAGAAATTGAAGAAGTTGGAGCAGGAGATGCGGCGCGCCGGTGACGCCGGCGTCGATCTTCCTCTGGCGCTCATGAGGAATATCAAGGATGACCTCCACGAGCTCAATTTGCTGCTGCGTCGGCGTCGCGAGGACGAAGAAACCCGACGCCGCCACACTTACTCCAGCGCAGACGGCGGCGGTGGCGGCTACGGCCACGACGAGACACGGGAGGACGTCGTGACTCTTGCCTACCACGTGGCGACTGAGGATTCACGTCTCCGGCGATGCCTCTCCTGCCTCGCCGCGTTCCCGGCCGAGCAGAGCGTGAAGAAGAGCGTCCTCTTCCACTGGTGGATCGGCGAGGGCGTCGTCTCCTCCGTGCAGAAAGCCAAGGAGTGCGTCGACCAGCTCCTCGCCGCCGGCCTCGTCGTGCCGGTTCGCCGTCCGCACTGTGACAAGGCGCACGATTTCGCCGCGCACCGTGCACTCCGAGCCCTCCTCCTGGAAGAAGCCGACATCGTCGACACGCCTGCGGCGTCCACTCGTCTTCTTGTCACGGACGCTCGGTTCCACCCGCACCCGGAGGAGCTCCGCGGCGCCGTGATGGTGTACAACATCAGTGGACGGTACATGTGCCTGGAGAAGGAATGGATGGCGAAGCAGACGTCGTCCATGCGCGTGCTCCAGCTCGGCCAGTGGAGGAGCTCGCCGTCGACGGCGGCAGCTAGTCAGCACCACGAGCAGTGGCACGTCGAGGTCGTTAGCGGCGCCAGGTTCTTGGAGGGCGCCGTCGGGTGGTCTTATTGCCTCCTCCGGTACCTGAGCCTCCGTGGCGTCTCCGTGGTGGACGCCTTAGCCGACCAGATCGGCGAGCTGTGCTGCAACCTACTCGTGCCACAATCTGGAGACGCTGCCGGAGTCCATCGGGTCGTTGGCCAAGCTCCAGTACCTCGACGTGTCCAACTGCTACCTACTCGACCAAATGCCGAGGACGATTGCCAACCTGCCACTCCTCGAGGTCCTCAAGGGATTCGTTGTTTCTTCCCATGGAGACACCGCCGAGGCGCAACGGCAAGGCGCAGGCGCCAGTGAGCATGCAGGAAGAAAGGTCGCGGCGTTGTGCGGGCTGCGTTGCAGCTGGCACACGGCGAAGGTGAAGGCGAAGCCGAGGAGCAAGCCATGCCGGCTCGGCAACCTGGCGAATCTGAGGAAGCTGAGCATCTTCAACTATGGTGCGTCAAGGCACGCGGAGGACGACAATCTCCGCCATCTGATCAAGTGCCGCGAGCTCCGGTCACTGATGATCACATGGGCGGCCAGCGACAACGACGGCACGCCACTGCTGCCGGACAACGACGGTGACAATCTACGCTGGTTGCAGCTCAGGAAGCTGGACCTTCGTCGCATGCCGTACGACACGCTGCCGTGTCTGTTCGCGCCGAGGGCACTAAAGAATCTGAAGAAGCTGTGCATCCGTGGAGGCTGCCTCGCCTCGCTGAACATGAACGATATTGACGGCGACCCGACACCATGGAAGTCGGTGGAGACACTGCGGTTGAGGTTCTTGAGGGAGCTGGATTGCGAGTGGGATACGGTGCACCGCAGGTTCCCAGGACTGCGGGTGCTGGAGCACTGGCAGTGCCCAAACCTGAGCAAATGGCGGCGTGAGATCGGCGGCACGGAGACGAGGTATGTGGAAGTTAACCACATTCATGACTTCTTCTACGGCGACCAGAACTGTGCCCCTGGGATACCGAGTGCGATGAGCGAGGGATATGGCGAAGAGGGGATTGATCAGACAAACTATGTACGGTTCGGAACCACTGCTACAGGGATCCGTATCCTCTAACATTAGCACACTAATGTTACCGTGACATTCTTTTTATCCGAGCCAACTCCTACCCCACCTACCTGTAAGGAAACTCACATTGGGCTTTAGACTACCCCACCACCCTCTGCAGATACAATCACAGATTTCTCACAGATCAAAAATTTTTCTACATTTGCATATATAATGATTCTCCTTCTTCATATTAACACACAAATTAAGAGAATCCCAACTCCATAAGAGTTACTAGTTTCAATTCTTCATTACACTTCTAGTTAAACCAATGGTTTCATCCACATAATTGGGGTCATCGAATTCGTGTTCTGGTTTCTGACCTTCTAGTGGGTATAAAGCAGTTTGATGTCATTCATCAGACTTGTAGGGTTATACGCTGCAATTAAAAATGATTATAGTTATAAAACTGTGTGTTCACAATTAACTTTGGCTGGAATTACAGCTGGCCTCATTGCTACACAATTCATGTTTTCCTTCATATATTGGCAATGTAGTACCCACAACAGTTGTTGCCAGCCAACTATAGTACTTGTGGCAATATGAGAGTTTAATGGCATAAATTGAGTCACTTTTGGAGGAATTATAGTAAAGTGTGCAAAGATGGTGAATAAAATAAGGGATGAAGAGAGGAATTATTACCAGAAAGTTAATATGGCTTCTCAATGTATGCATGTATTTGTTGTGCCTTCCCCTGGTCCAGTGGCAACGTAATTGAGAAAAACTCTGTGATTCATAACCGGCAATCAACCAATCAAAGTTAGCCTGGCAGAAGAGTAGAATGGAGTACTTATGGAGTGAATAGGACCTTTGCTGCTTTTAGATCATGATGTTCGAGTCTATGTAGATGACCTTGCTGTTTATGGATCAATCACAACTCATACCTAATGGCCTCTACGATGTTTCAACATAAGATTTGATTACTGAGAAAGCACAGCATCTACTTCTGATCTGCAAATATACCTAGTGATTGCAATTAGTCAGGTACCTCACGGTGGATAACTTGGCCCAGCAGCTGTTATTTTAAGCCAACCGAACTGTTATTCGTGTAATCAATTTATCTCATCCCATAATTGTCACTAGTTAGTTATCAATAAGTCAAAATTTGTCTCAACCCTCAAGTCGTCCACCAGCTCTCCATTTATATGACAACTAAATCACGGAGGTTCATATCCACACTCAAATGCTCAGCACACGATCAATTAAGAAGCAATATGACTGGGGAGTTCTGTATTCTGCTTGACTAGCAAACCAATTGGTCACTATGAAATCCCATCTTGTCAAATAGGTCTGCCGTTCTCAGTCTCCAACAGAATCATCAATAGTATTATGTGCAGGTATGTTTTAACACGAAACTTCCCATAACATAAAGTACAGATCATACCTTGATCAAGATATGTATGTAATCGCTTTCATGTCATCCAGATACTACAGGAATTGACAAATCAGAAAGTACACAAATCATGTTTTCGTTCATATATTGACATTAATTGTTGCCTGCTAATCAGTACTTGTGGCACTATAAGAGTTTAATGCTATACATTGAGTCACTTGTGGGGCTGGTAAGTGTGCAAAGATGCTGAATAAAATAACAGATAACGAGATGAATTATTACCAGGAAGTTAAAATGGCTTCTCAATGCAGGCATGTATTTGTTGTGTCTTCCCCCAGTGGCAACATAATTGACAAACACTGTGTGATACATAAAACGGTTATCAACCAAACAAGTTAGTCAGCCAGAAGAGTAGAATGGAGTAATTATGGAGTGAATAAGAGTAAAAAGAAAGGAACCTTTGCTCTTATGATGTTCTAGTCTATGTAGATAGATGACCTTGCTGTTTTTGGATCGATCACAACTTGTACCCAATGGCTGCTACAACTTCTGATCTGCAAATATACTTAGTGATTGTAGTTAGTAAGGTATCTCACGGTGGATAACTTGGCCCAGCAGCCGGACTGGCAACAAAATACTATTTCCTCTGTGTTTAACACCCAAAATTAAGAAATAATGTGGTAGACATACCTATAGGCACATAGTGTCTTTGCTCATGCAGTTTGGGGACTGGACCAGTTAAGTATCCACGCAGAACATTGAAGAATTTATGAAATGGTTCTCCGTATTGCTGTGATGTATAGAACAATACACAGGAACCAAGTGATGAGATGAAAGCACAGTACAGGCAACCATGTCCATGAATATTTTAAGCCAACTGAACTGTTACTCTTGTTACTCAATTTATCACAAAATTGCAACTAATTAATTATCACCAATCAGTCGAAATATTCTATCTCAACCCTCAAGTCATCAATCAGCTCTCCATTCATATTCCACCTAAATCAGGAGGTTCATATCCACACCCAAATGCTCAACAGACAATCAATTAAGAAGCAACATGACTGGATGTCTGTATTTTGCTTGGACTGGAAACCAATTTGTCTTTAAGAAATTTAGAAATCTCAACTAGCCAATAGATCTGCAGTTTGCATAACATTAGTCCCCGACAGAATCACTAACAGTATTTTATGCAGGTATGTTTTAACATGAAACTTCTAAAAACACAAATTACAGATCATACCTTGATCCAGATATTTATATAATCAAATTCCATGCCATCCAGATGCTACAGTATACTTCAGTTCAGCACATTTTAAGACAACATGACTGCATCTTATGCCATTGCGAAATGAAATCATCCCATTTACACTTTAAAACATACGTTAAACTGCTTGATGACCACTTTCCTGTTATTCTGTATAACGAACAACCAGCAGCAAGCAGTGACCACCATATAAATCCTTCAAAGCAACACAAACCTTATGTCAGCTCCATATACAGGTGCTCCAGGATATTATAAATCTCATTGAAACTGGCATGGCAGAAGTCTCCTGCAGAGAACTCATGAACATCACTATCCACTTCAACCCAACTGCAACCTGTTGTTTTATCAATACCCTTTCCCCTCATCGATTGCTGCACATACTCAACTGCATCCCATTGCTGGCTGCGAGCTAGGGTGTTTCTGAAGAGAACATAGTTGCCAGGATTCTTGGGCTCAATCCTGATGAGTTCATTCGCTGCGATCTCACCAACATCAATATGGGAATGCTTCCTGCAGGCATTGAGTAATGCTCCCCATACACCTGCATGTGGTTTCACCGGCATTGTCTTCACAAAGCAGTGTGCTTCATCAATGAGCCCAGCTCGGCCATATAGATCCACCACACAAGCGTAGTGGTCTGGTGATTGCTGAACTGCATAGGTTGTTTTCATTGATTCAAAGTAGTGCTTTCCATAGTCCACTAGCCCAGCATGAGCACAAGCTGATAGTACACCAAGAAATGTGACGGCATCAGGCTGCAACCCATAGTCAACCATCTCATTGAAAAGATCCAATGCATCTGTTGCATGTCCATGGTGGGCAAGAGCAATTATCATCACATTATAAGACACTGCATCCTTTGGGTATGTCTCAGTAAACAAGAATTGAGCTTGGCTGATGCAACCACACTTTGCATACATGTCAATCAATGAATTCTGAACATGGCAATTTATCTCAACACAACATTTATGTAAAAGTCCATGCACTTGCCCTGCAACTGTCAAAGAACCGAGCTGCGCACAAGCAGACATCAACACAGCCATTGTCGCAGCATCAGGTTTGAATCTTGTCAGACGCATCCTATTGAACACCCTGACCGCATCAGCCCACAATCCATCCTCTGAGCACGCAGCAATCATCATATTCCAGCTGTTCACATTCCTCACTGTCATCTCATCAAACAATCCCCTCACAGAGGCAGCATCCCCCAAACGCAGATACCCCGACATGAGCGTGTTCCACGAGATCGGATCCCTCTCTACCATCCCATCAAACACCTCCCGCGCAGCTGCCACATCACCAGCCCTTACATTGCATGCCACCATAGTGTTCCCGACCACCACGTTCCTCACAGGCATTTCATCGAACACCCTCCTTGCATCTCCCACCAAACCAACATTCCCATACAAATCAAGCAACGCGGCCACCACGTGCAATGAGCACCCCATCCCGGCCTTCGCCATGAACCCGTGCACCTGGATCCCCTCACGCACGGCTCGCAGCTTCGAGCAGCAGTTGATCACGGAGGTGACAGTGAAGGCGTTCGGCCGCGGGCCCGACCGGAGCATGAGCCCGAACAGCGCGAACGCCTCGGCCGCGACCGCAGGGGAGGAGGTGCCGTGCCTCGCGTAGGCGGAGATGGTCGCCGTCCATAGGTACACGTTGGCGGAGGCGGCGGGCACGCTGTCGAACACCGCGCGGGCGTGGCGCGGGCAGGGGGAGGAGGCGACGAGCGTGACGGCGGCGCGGAAGGGGAGAGGGAGGCCGCGGAGGAGGAGCTGCGCGTGGAGCTGCCTCGCCGCCGCCGGGGACGTCGCGCGGTGGGCGAGGCCGGCGGCTAGGAGCGGCGCCGCCGGCATTTGATTTGAGGGAATTCGTGTCAGTGTCTCGCCGCCGCCGCCCGGATCGCGGCATGATGCGTTCGTGTACTCGCTTTCGTAGAAATGTTATACTAGAAGAAATATATGTAGCTGTATATGGGGGAAACCGTCAATTTCCCACAGGCAAAAACTGCCGAGGCCCATTACTTCATATTTTTCGGGGGGAAAAAAGGCGTATCGTTATTCAACGTCCAATAGACGATTTGCCAAGGTTGTACTATAAAAAATGTTAATCCTACTATGAAAGGAAAATGGTTTTCTCGAGTTAGCACTTTGAATTGTTACTTGAAATAGTTTCAAAATGGTTTTATAAGATTAATTTTATCTGTACATGTATGGTCAAGCCTTTTTTTTGGCTCTTTTGTCCCGTTACATTTGGATAAATTTTTTAAATAAAATGAATGGTCAAACATTCACTTAAAAATTAACGACGTCAAACATTAAAAACCGAAGGGGTTAGCTGAATATGGGGAAACAGTCAATTTCCCATAGGCAAAAAATGATAAGACCCGCGAAATATTTTTCGGTGAAAAAAAAGGTTATAGCTATTCAATGTTCATTAGACGATTTGCCAAGGTTGTACTATAAAATAATACTTTTTTGCGAGGTATAAAAAATACTTAATCCTACTATGAAAGGAAAATAATTTTCTGGAGTTAGCACTTTGAATTGTTATTTGAAATAGTTTCAAAATGGTTCTATAAGATTAAGTTTATATGTAGATCTTCATGTATCACGACATATATAGTCAAGCCTCTTTTTTTTTGGGCTCTTTTGTCCCATTACATGATCAATAAATAATCCAGCTTAAATAGTAAAAAGAATATGCAGACTTTTTTATTACTACTCGCCCCAAATTGATATGGCTATATCAGTTAGGAAGTACTCCCAAATTATATTCTATCTATACATGGCATTACAACCTTGGCAGTATGGCCCACTTACATTGTCATCTGTCCAAGTTCTCAAATGCTTTTCGATCATGTGTACTCCAGAAACTGCCAATTTATAACATCTTGTAACTGACTAGCTGATTTTTCACTTCATCTAGTGCCCTCAGAGTGTGGCGAATGACGGTTGTTTGCACCAGAACCAGGGTAGTCATCAAGCTCGAACCCCATACTTCCACTGCGTGCAAATTCCGATTCTTGAAAATCGATAGCCTGAATGTTTTAAGAAGTTCTTCAGTTCAGCAGTGTTGTCAGATTCAGTGAAACAGACTGAAGAAAACTATGGCCTACGGGTTATATTTTCATGATCAGATAACCTCCAAGATCCTCCCATGTAAACTATCTTAGAGATCGGTTACCGTGACCCATCTAGTGAAATTCAAACACGAGAGAGAATAGCATCTTCTAGACTCTATTGCTGCAAACAAGGTTTACACAACATAAAAGCTGGATCCAGAACAAGCAGCCACAACATCCAGAAGTTATGCATGTCTGAATTCTGAAAAAAAGACCCTTGTTACCTTAGTAGCTGCACGAGAGGTTGGAGTTGCTTTGCTTTCCTGCAGCCCTCTGAGACCTATTAAATGGTACAAAGTACAAACAAACCCAGAATTAATAAGTCACTATGATCAATATTCAGTATGATGCAGAATAGAGCTCGAGAATATTGCCATGGGGAGGTTCACATTCACAACTTGATACATGAATGAGACAACACAGGACCAAAAGAACCATGGCTATACAGGGCGAAGATAAATTCTTCATCCACCCACGCTTTGTTGTGCATATATAGCCACTTCTCTAATTTCTATGATGTTTCATAGGACAGTGAATTCCTTGGCCTTATATAGCTGCTTATCATAAATTAAAAATTCATTGCTGAAAAATTAGTCCACTTCTCCATGATGATGTGTAGCCCATCAATCAAACGTCCAACTATTCCCTTTACTTTTGAATTAGTTGACTAAAGATGCATGATCCACTTTCTTGCAAGTGATGTAAGCAAACATTTTTCAATCAAGACATAAGAACTGTATACACAGTCCTCTGGCAGTTCAAAGGTCTAGCAATACTTTCGTGCCAGATAAGCCATTTCTAGTATTTCCACCTTTTAAAAAAAATAGTATTTCTTATCCTGAATCTGCTACAATATGCATGTATAATTAGTACTTCGTAGTAGTCATTTTTTATACCTAAAAAACTATTATCTTCATTACATATCTTGTGGTGACTGGTGAGTTCAGCACCAAGCTTGCAAAAAATTAATGTCTTATGAGAAAGTAAAACTGCACTAAAATCAAATTTCCAAAACACTGCGACATTGACAATGCAAAAGACCTACCAACAACTCAATTACTAAACACCTTTTTCATGCCTTTAAGTCAAGAAAAAGATTGACTTCTAGATGAAAACAGGAAGACCTAAACTGAACCAAAAAGGGAAATTTTAGAATGTACCATCGCAAAGATCTATGGGTTGCAAAATACCATTGCATGTGTAAATGACATGTAGGTCTCATACCTACATGTCATTGACACATGAGATGGTGTTTTCCAACTTTAAAATCTGTGATGGTATTATCCAATATTGCTCAACAGAAAATAACTATCACCATGCTACTAGGAGAAAAAAGTTGAACTGTATCACTGATACAGGTAACTCTTGTTTCTAATGCTTCAAAAAATATTATCAGAATTCAGAAAGGTAAGTGACCAGAAATCAAACTGTCAGAAATTGTTTTTCCTCCACATGTCACCAGCTTTTGACAGCTGAGTCATATTCCACAAAAGCATATGCAATTAGGTAAGACACACTTTCTAACTGCACTCCATAGTGTGCTATGTATCACTATTTCACTACAGTAATCTTGTTAATTACTTCTCTAGAGAGGCAGAGAACTTCAGGCTTCAGCAGAACTCAGTTGGACATATTGGAAGAAGATGGATAGGAAAAGACAGCTATAGAAAACAGTGAAGAAGTAGCATATACAAATTTGTTTAAAGTCCAAATCAACCTTAAACAAGAAAAAGAAGTAATTTCACAACATAAAGCAGCAAAATTATATACGTGTAAACTAACCAGCATATATTAGAGAAGCATTCTGGTGTTACATTTTTTCAAGGAATGTAATACATATACCCCCCTGCAGCAGAAGAATGTTCCAACTTAGATACACAATAACAGTTAGCACTATGTTCATTGATAGATCGAGATAATTCTTCCAGGAGGTCCGATCTCTCATCAAACTGTTATTTTGAAACCAGCTCTGATCAGTACAGCATGACAGTGGTATCAATTTCATAATAAAATCACAGCACTTAAGAAAGATTTGCATATTTGCTTTAATTAGGCTTGTGATTTGTGGTGGAATGTTTCGCCTAGACGTGTCCAGTAATACCCAATGTGCTTCATGTTCTTTCAGCACAACTGCAATGTTTTTGTCAACCGGCATCTCGATTGAACCAGCCACTTCCATAATTCTCCAAAAATCATGGGCCGCGCAATTCAAAATTGGACCCAATCGGTTTTATCCTGGCCAGACAAGATCTAACGAAGCGATTTCATCACCATTCTCATATTATTCACATCCTCCTTGGTACTCTCATACTTCGCCGGCTTAAACAGCTTCCACAGCCCTTCCGGATGCCGCCGCCTCACCTGCTTCTCCCTCTCCCTGACCATCCCCCCAAATATCCTCTCGCACTCCGGATATGGCTTCACAAACATATTATAGAACCTCTGGCGACTAAACCTCACATAATGCTTGATCTCAATCGGATCACCGAGCCCGCCGATCGACCTCAAGTGCTCCACCACATTATGCCTTGGAACAATCCACCTCTCCAGATTCACCCCCAAAAACTCCGGGTACTCAACCAACCACCCAATCTGGAACCCCATCCTGCTCACTAGGAACTCCAATTTCCTCCCCAAATCATCCAAACTGTACAGAATCGCCCGCGGCTCGGCGGCGAGCACGCGCAGCGCGTCCGGGCGGGTGAGCCCGCGGCAGTGGAGGAGCTCCACACGCCGCCGCGCCGCCACGGCGGCGGCGAGCGCGCCGTCCGCGAGGACCCGGTCCCTGACGGCGGCGCGGCACCGGAGCTCGTCGCGGAGGAGCCTCATGAGGCGAGTCGGCTCCCCCGGGGACATGGAGAGGAGCCCCTCCGGGTCGGACGCGAGGGCGGTCGAGATCTCGCGATCCCGGATGCGCAGGCCGCGGAGCTCGTCCAGGAGGCGGCCGCCCATGCGGTGGTGGTGATGGTGCGGCTTCCCGCCGGTGGGGAGGCCGCGGCGGGAATCGGAATCTCCGATGGTGGGGGTTGTTGCTGTTGGGGGATTGACTCCATGGCGTTGAGAGGGGAGGGTGGTGGTGGGGGTGGAGAGGATGCGATGGATGCGGAGGAGCTCGCGGTGGTCGGAGGGAGAGGAGGATGAGAGGGGTTTGGAGTGGTGGAAAGGATGGCGAAGGAGGCGGCGAGGGAGAGCTCGGAGAGCGGCAGCCATGGCGGCGGCGGCTCTCGCCGGGATGGCTGGTTGTGAAATGCCTGGAAAGTGGGGATATGGAACTGTCTCGTGGGCCCATTTGTCGGTAACTCGCGACTCGTCCCTAACGAAAAATTTTAGGGAAATTCTCTCTGTGCCCTTGAAAAAATGGTAGTATGATCATTTGTATACCATTGTGTGCTTTCAAATTGAAATTTTATCTTGATCCTTACGTACCCTGCTGTTAGGTCACCTTTAAGTTTATAGGACTTATATGAAAATATCTATTTTGCTCTTAAACTTTCATGAGATGTTTCAATTATGTAAAGTTATAAAATTAGATGTGTCCATCTACTTTTTTATTCATAATATGCACATCTAACTTTATACAACCAAAACTTTACATCAAGTTTATATGGATAATACAAACACAATTAGGATTCAAATTTGTCCTATAAAATATTTTTATAATGTATAAATATCTATATTGCACTGATATAATAGATTTTTCAATCTACTAAAACATTCATATGCTAGTCCCGCGTGCCCTCGCCTGCCGTGTGCATGCATCTTAGACTCCTGTTTCCCTTCCTCGGCATCCGTCCACCACTCCCATGCACCACTCCTCATCTACCACGTGGCCACCGCGTCATGGAAAGCGCGCGCGACAAGGTTTGCGGTAGTTGCACCCCTTCTAGGCCACAACTAACGGTGCAAGTGAAATCATTAGGCCTTCTCCAATGGTTATAAATAGCTGCTATCTCTAACTATCTAAAAGACAACTTCTCTAATAATCTAACCTTAGCAAATAGGTCATAATAAAAATGACCTCATATGCCATCCTCACTTGACATTGATTATCTTTTAAACAAGAGATAGCTTTTATCTCTTCTCTATTAAAAATTATATAAGTTAACTTATAGATAGCTTATAAATAGTCATTGGAGGAGGCCTTAGATGAGTTAAAAGTGAGAGGGAAAAATACTATACTTTAGTTATCCCTCCTAGCCATTCATTAGCTGGTCACATCCCTCACACACAACAGCTCCTTGATCCACATGAACTTGTATGTCATGTTTTAGTCACTAGAGAGTGCTCTGTCTCTCTATCTATCTCCTGCTTTTCTTTTCACCACATCAGATATATGTCCTCGTCAGCAAGCGACTTCGACCTCCGTTTGAGGAGGCCCTACAGTGTAAATCCATAAGTTAGGTTGGAATAGTTTTTTCTTATTCGAATTGAAGGCAGGACTTCACAATTAGACTTAAGGCTTTAAAGCCATCAGTTTATAAACCAAATAAGCCAAAAAAATATGCTTAAGCCCTCCTTTGAATCATAGGCCAAAAAACACATGAATAAAAAAAGTGTAGGATTTCATTTCAAACAATTTAGGAATCTCCAATCCTTTGTTTCAAAGGGTCACATAGGAAAATTTCCTGTAGGATTTGAATTCTACAATTCCTCCACAAATCCTTCAAATTAATCAAAGGGGGAATAAAAGTATTAAGCCAATAAGTCCAAACAAAAAAACCCTTGTGTTCAAGGTTTGTGGTTATTTGGGCGTTGCACATTGAAGGAAATGGGCCCAACCTTCGGTCCGGTTGCCATGCAAAACCAATCTTACTCAGCCTCAAAAATATACTCGTGGCAAAATTTGCTACATGACACATAAATTTATGATTTTTGATACATCAAGAATATGTCGTACCTCGAGATCATCACAAAACAATGATAATTGTAATTTTCTAGCTGATGCCAGAGCCAATGATTTGTTATTTCTAGTCAAAGTGGAGAGAGAAATAGACCGGAAAAGACCTCTATTATTTCCCACACTTATATAGTATCATAATTTCCATTGGTGGCATGGCCTTCATCAGTGATGATGCTGCCCTTTTGCCATTGCTAGACCTATTTTCATACTTCTGCGTCCAGAAAATGTATACTCCAACTCTGTAGCTCACTACTTCTCTTTTTTCAGTCCGGGGAAGATCAGCCAAACAGTTGGACAACATTTTTTTTTTTGCCTCGGGGTCGGGGACGAGTCACCGACAAATGGGCCGAGGAAGACAGCTCCAGCCACACATTCATCATCCCTCCATAACGTGTGATGCCTTCAGACCTTCCATTATCTGAAGGACTTAGCCCCCATTTGAAACTGCACAACAATTTTGGATTTTTTCTGCACGCAAAACGAGACAATCCATTAATACAAGATTAATAAGTATTAACTTTTAAAAACTAAAAAAATGGATTCATATGATTTTTTTAAAAAAACTTCTATATAAACTTCGTTTGCAAAAAATACACGGATAATCATTTTAGGAAACGTGCTAACGGAAAATAAGGAAAAAAAATACATCTCATGCTGATTCAAACGGGGCCTTAGCCCCCTAGGTGACACCTGTCTAAGCACGAATCTCATAGCACACGTCCTCCTATTACTCCAATTCCCTGTTAGTTGTTCTTCTCGTCGAGATGTCGAGCTCCATGACTCCATCCCACATTCACATATATAGCGTCCTCTAATCCTCATCCTAATCCCATCCATGCCTTATTTTCTCTTAGTGAATGCTATTTTTATAGTTAGTCGCCGCCACGACAGACACCATTGCCAGAACTGGTGGTTGCCTGTACAAGGAGGGGAAGACCAGGTCTTCACTTGTATTGATGGATGCATGATAGAAATTGCTAAGCAATTTGATGTTGTGCATCATTGCTTTACATAATCGTGTTTCTAACCTTGGAGATTTTCATTTCCGCCGGTGAACCTTGAGGATTAGACAGGCATCTTGTGCCGTTGTGCGTGACTTGACGCTGCTCACCGTGCGGCCGCGAAGTCGATGGAGTTTACTGCTGTGGATGCATTGGTCTGGTGCGAGCTCGGCGCCACTTGCCCAGTGCGGGAGATCATGGCGCCATGGCGGCGGAGTGATCCTGACACCTTGCCGCGCTGGAAGAAGGTACGAACAAAACAGGAACAAGAAGATGAATCGAATGGGGAATTGAAGGGGACTGCTTTGTGCTAAGACAGGTGTCACCTATATGGGCTAAGTCCTTCGGGAGAAGGAAGGACCAGCGTCCTTCATAATTTTCTTCCTTCTGTGAGGAAACAACTCCCAAAACTCGATAATGTGACTCGGCCACCGCCGCCGCCATGGCTGTCGCTCTCCGAGCCCTCCCCTGCCACCTACTCGATAGATAATGTGAGGCGGCTGCATACTGAAGGGCTGTGGAAGCTGTTTAAGCCAGCGAAACATGAGATTACCAAGGAGGATGTGAATAATATGAAAATGGTGATGGAATCGCTTTATTAGATCTTTCTTAGCCAGGATAAAAACAATTGGCACCAATTTTGACTTTGGCGGCCCATGATTCTCGGGTATTGTCCAAGTGACTGGTTCAATTTTGATGCCATATGACAACAAAATTGCAGTTATGGCAAGAGTTTTCTTGGACATGTCTTGGCGAAACTTTCCACCACAAATCTCAAGCTTAATTAAAGCAGTGCAAATTAGTTCTTTGAGTAGGTCCAACAACTTATAAAGTGCACATTTAGGTCCATAATTTTGTCTTAATATACCATTGTGGTCCAAACCCCGTTTGACATGCTTTGACTGCACACTTGGCATGCCACGCTATTTGTTTTTTTTAATAAATAGCCCCCTTTATTTCTCGTTTATTCACTTCTACCACCGCTTCATTGTACGAACCACCTTCTTTTCTCGGAGATGGCCACTCCCCTAGATTGTCCTTTCGCGCCGTCGATGAGCATATTCGCAAGGAGTTGACTAGTCATTATGCACCAGGGGATGCATTGCTCACCCCCTTAGAATATATTCGTCGCGGAAGTGATCGAGATTATCGTCAAGGACGCAACCGAGGGTCCAAGTGATTTGCCCGTATCATCATTGGATATGAGATCGGCATCGCCTCCAACTATTTCTTTGAGGTAGGTGGCGTAGCCCTGTAACCACCTCCAAGCTTTTTTCATGTGACAAGTGTTAAAGGAAAACGAAGTAAAGAGGGCTATTTGCAAAAAAAAAAAGACCAACGTGGTATGTCATGTGTGCGGTCAAAGTCGGTCAAATATGATTTAGACCATGCTGGGACATTAAAACAAAAATCATGAATCTTAATGTGCAGTTTACAAGTAGTTGGACTTAAGTAACATCCACGCTCAAGTTTAAGGACCAGCCCTGAATTGTACTCTATTTCTTAAGTGCTGTGATCTTAATTTGTATTAATATTGAAGCCTCTATCATGATACTGTACTGATCATAGTTGGTTTCAAATGACATTTTGATGAGAGTTCGCACTTTATGGAAGAATTATCTTAACCAGTCAAAGAATATGAAACTAACTATTGTTGTGTATCTTGTTAGAACCCGCTGCAGGGGTATATCCGTATATATCTTATCTTAACCGGAATGCTTTCCTGTATAGTCTTGGTTAGTTTACACTTTGTATTATCTTAATTTGATTTTTTTGTTGTGTAATTAACTTCTTTCTGGCTTAAGGTTAACTTGAACTATAAACAAATTTGTATATGTTCATAGTTTTCTGTAGCTATTTTTTGTTATTCATCTTCTTCCAATGTGTCTAACTCCAACGGAGTTCTCTGTAGTATAGCTGAAGTCCTCTGCCTCTCTACTGAGTAATCAACAAGATTACTGTAGTGCAATACTGATACGTCGCACTCTACGGAGTGCAGTTAATAGGTGTCTTACCTAATTGCGTTGGCTTATGTAGAATATGAGTATATGACTTAGAGTTGAAAAAAGCTATCATGACAGTTTGATTTTTGGTCAGTTACCATTCTGATATATTAATTCCCTTGCATCATTATTTTTAGAGAGGTATATCTTTTGTCACCATGGAATGATCCAAAGGTAAAGACACTGGCCTTTGGGAAGATTAGTAGTACTACCAAAGTGACTCAACATGCTGCAACGGGAGGTGTCAATCAACGGGAGGTATCTCTATTGACGATGAAGCGAGATAGGAGACTCACGGTATTAAACCCATTCAATTAAATTTTGTCAACTAAATATATTTGTTCTAAAGGGGATAAACAAGAATATGTTGCCTATTCAATTGCTGTTCACAAGGATATTATGCATCCAAATAATTATTTTGTGTAAGCTGTTAAGCACGTAATAAACATCTTTTATTATCATTTTTTATCATTCTTACTAAGAAGGTGATAGTTGATCTATGATCAAAGTTTTGTCACGTTTTATGGACAACAAAGTTATCACATAATTGGTTTCCGTTTCAACACATGTGCACTCAGCTATTTCCTGCAAATATTGAAGACTTATCACAGGGGTGCTATCAACCCTATCACAAATATTATCAGGAGTCCCAAACAAAATAAAACATATGTCATGACTTATGAACTTCTTTACATGTAATGCTTTCATTCTGTAAGTCTTTACCGGATTTGCCTGCTACATTGTCCAGTCTATAATTGACGAACTTAGAATTTTTTAAATATAACACATAACTCTCTTCAAATAAAGCAATAGCACCGAAGGAATGTTTTAGACAAAACAATTAACTATCTGCCATATAAGATAGACATTGTCGTATTATTAAGACCAGAAGATTCAACAGATGTGGACGCCTCTTCCTTTGTTACCCTTATGTGGAAATATGCTGGATGATTGGGTCCAGACAGTGCAATATTCTCGCTGCTTAGCATTACAACCACATCTGACATGGAGGGACGGTCAACCGCATTCTCTTGAACACACAACAATGCAATATTAATGCATCTCATCATCTGAAATGCATGCAAGTCATTAGCCAATGAACCATCCACCAGTTCAACCCATCTTTCTTCTTTCCACAGTTGCCAGGCCTTCAAGTGATTGGATCAAAATAAACAGAGGTTGCTGAATACATGATATAACAATTTTTTTTGTTTAAATATAAGGAAAAAAACTCACGTATCCAAGTAGGTTGAAAAAATCTCCACATTGATGAAAACCAGAGTTCCTTTTTCCACTAACAATCTCAAGAATTAGTACACCAAAGCTGAATACATCAGATTTTACTGAAAAGAGTCCCTCCGAAGCATACTCAGGAGCCATGTAGCCACTGAAATATTGTAGGTAGAATAAGATAAAATAACAGACTGTATGTGAATTTGTGTTTTGTAAATTCATGTTATAATTTGGATGGGTTAATTTGTAAGAAAACTCACTATGTCCCAACAATTCTGTTTGTGTTTTCTTCTGTATCTTTCGAGCTGAATATTCTTGCGAGCCCAAAATCTGAAATTTTAGGATTCATTTCGCTATCCAAGAGAATGTTGCTTGCTTTTAGATCCCTATGTATGACTCGCAGCCGAGAGTGCTTATGCAAATAAAGAAGTCCTTGCGCTATCCCTTCGATTATTGCTAGGCGGTTATTCCAATTTAGTGTAACTCTTCTTTGTTCATCTGCATATATCGATAAAACATGAGTACCAGATGAAAACATCTTGGATAGCCAGATGTAGCTCTGAATTTATTTGCGATATGATATTCTGAGAAAGTAATACCAAAAATAAAGAAGTCCAAGCTTTTATTTGGCAAATATTCATATATTAATATTTTTTCCTCTCCTTGATAGCAACATCCTAAGAGCCTAACCAGATTTGTGTGCTG
The DNA here is from genome assembly GCA_000325765.3 of Leersia perrieri. Taxonomy (NCBI): domain Eukaryota; kingdom Viridiplantae; phylum Streptophyta; class Magnoliopsida; order Poales; family Poaceae; genus Leersia; species Leersia perrieri. Next base: position 11,603,958 of record CM002479.1, read on the forward strand.
AAGCTTGGCTATGAGTTGGATTTCATTCCTGAACTCATTGAAACCTTGTCCTGAATGTGAAGCAAGCCTCTTAACTGCAATCTCAGACCCATCAGAAAATAGGCCCTAGAAAACAAAATCCAAATTTGGTTTATCAGTTATAAATTATAATTGGTTTGTGTACTGTTTTATACATATGATTCATCCTTTCAAGGAAATAATTTGTATGACTTGAAGAAAGTTTTCAACATATTCATTAACAGTCAGCTAGAAGAATGCCAACTATGTTTTGGACATTCCTGGAACTAAAAAAACTGCGATATATTTAGTTCTAAGATTTTTTCTAGTCCACCCTTTTCTATTCACCTTGCCAAGCTGTGCCATGGAGTCTCCCTCCCAGTTCTGCTCCAGATCTGAATTGCTGAAGGCTTCTAGTTTCGGTGCTGGCGTAGTGGGCTGTGGGTGCCGCAAGGTTGTGCAGGGCAGTTGGAGGAACCCATGTTTGATTGGTTAATTAGATCCGTACCATATTTGCAGGTTTCGAAATATACTTTCGTCTATTTGTAACGGTGCCATTTCTTCTATTTGTAATTGTAGTGGTGCCACTAAAATATGTATTTCGCACGTATTTGACAAAAATGCCATTATATTCTACCTCTAGCCTCATCCCTCACCGGCCCCATCCTAGCCCCCACCCACCATCACCGGCGACCACCAGCGGGACGCCGTCCTCTCCCCTCACCGGTGACCACCACCACCACCTCCTATGGGGATGTGAGGCGACGGCGATGGAGAAGAGCGTGATGACGAGTAGGTGGTGGTGACCAGCGGCGCTGCTATCTCCGGTGGATCCCAAGCTTGACGAGTAGAGCAACTATATGGGTAGAATGGGGTCAACGAACTCGTCGGTTGGCCTTGCCACCACCGCTTCCAAACACCGCCCCACCAGATCTGGGAGAGGACGTCCCCGAGACCTACCTCCATCGCAACCGCTTCCACTAACTCTGATGCACGGCCACCGTCGGCTGTCCAAGTTTAGAACATGCTGCTCCTTGTCGTGGCGGAGCTGAGACCGACTTCCGCTACCAGCGCCTCCACCGATGCCGCGGCGTGACCACCGCCGGTCGTTCAGGCTGTGTCAGCTGAAGGAAGAAAGAGAAAGGGAAACTTGGTCTAGATAAAAATTTCCATTCATCCAAGGGGTAAGTAGTGGGCAGTGGCATACTTTAGACATCTGCAAAATTATGATCGCATGGTTACAAATAGTTGAATACTAATGGCATATTTCAAAACATGCATTTTAATGATACGGATCTAATTAACCCTTTGATATTTGGCGGCATGTGCACATTATACATGCAGCACGGTCTACTAAAGTCGGAGGCAGTGATGGTCAACTTGGAACTGTATGTGGCAGGATCTAACTGAATGCAACTGGGTTTTGGCGATGGAGGATGGCAGGCACGACAATGACAGGCAAGTGGTGATCGATGGTGGTGGGAGCAGTGAATGAGACGTACTTTGTATCCAACCAAATGGTGGAGACGATGTAGGTGAGTGGTGAGAGCATCATGATAATTAAAGTCCTTGGCGCTTCTGGTTGAGTGAACCAGACAGTTCGAGGACACAATATGCCGACACGTGAGGCTTAAAGAGAGGTAGGGCGGGCTAGGCCAGTTCAGTCTCTCGCCATGGCCATACGATGGTGTGATGTCATGGATGTTTCTTCGGCTAGAGGGTTAAGATCCATGGCAACAACCTAATCCATCGTGGCCTCTCATATCTAGTTAGGGTAAGGATGGTGGCGGTGAAGCTTGGTCCCTGTTTGCAGGCAGGATGAGCCAATTCCATTTAGGGCCTATATATTCGTTTTGGAGGAAAAATATAGGATTTGGATTTCTAAAGATTAATTCATATGAACGCCATTTGTTTTGTAGGATTGAGCCATGAGAAAACCAAACAAAATTTTCCCTTTCCTACAAGCTCTAGTAAGAAACATAGAAAAATTTCTATCCACTCCAACCTCATAGAAAAATTCTTATGGATTAAACTGTCATACATTCTAATTCCTCCATATTTCCTATTCCTATAGAAGTAAAATTACTCCAAACCGAAAAAGCCCTTATACTCTCTACGTCCAAAACAACATTTCGCAATGATATGCCATGGGCCCTATTTGGATCCTCCGGGCTTATAATTAGCTCTCTGGAATCTTGCTATTTTGAAACAATAAACATAGATTATCGATAAAACCAATTCCATAACCTTTGGGCTAATTTACGAGACAAATCTAACGAGCTATATTAATCCATGATTAGAGAAAAAATACTGTAGCAAATCGTGGATTAATATATGGTGTTAGATTCGTCTTAAAAATTAGCCAAGAGGTTATGAGATGGGTTTTGTCACTAACCTATATTTACTACTCCTAAATAGCAAGATTATTGAGGGCTAATTATTAGCACTCGAGATCCAAGCAGAATCATAGTCTTGTAAAGAAAAATGATCGTGACATAAAAAGTTTTAAAAACGACGAGCGATGTGACGGACTGTTGCAGCAGATGGATAAAATAAGTTTGAAGAAGTGAAGGACAGAATAAGTCAAACATAAGTACTCTTTTTTTGACTTCTGCGGTGCAGAGGCTGGATTTCTGTCTATTACGAATAAAAAATATTATGCTGCCGTTACCTTGTATACAGGGCCAAATCCTCCTTTCCCAAGCATGTTTTCTTCTGCGAAGTTATTCGTAGCATCTAAAACTTGTGATAAGTCGAATAAAGTGAACTCTGAACTGCTTGCTTCTATTCCCCAGGTTAATGCTTCTTCATCCGTCGGCATATTCATGTTACCCTGCAAGCTTACTTTACCTAAATCCAGAATTGATCTGTAAATTAAACCAGACGGCATCTAATAAAATTAGTGTTCGCGCAATTGATTACAGATTTACCTTTCTTGTACTTCCTGACCAATCCGAAGCAGAATATGGCGCAGCAAACCGATGAAACCAGCGCGACAACCGTGGAAATCACCACGATTTTGCTCCTACTGCTCCGCCTGTGCTGCTGATCTCCCGACGGCACAGCCTCCGGCGGCGGTGGTGGCGTCGGCGGCGGAATTACGTCGCCGGAAGATCCGATGCGCCGGGTCGGCTCACCCCGATAGAAAGTATACGTCTCGTACCTGAAATTGCACCAGATGTCAAGAATCCTGCCACCTCGCCGCCCGGCCAGGTAGGTCGTGGTCAGGTTGCTGTTGATGGCCTGCAGGCAGCCCCAGCAGTCGTCGGGCCGCATGTCCGGCGTGCACTGTGCCATGGAGTAGAGCGTCGGGAAGGTGGAGCTCACGTCCATGCGCCCCGTCGCGTAGTACGCCGAGTTGTTGTACGCCGCCGCCTTGGCCGTCTCCTGCACCAGCATCTTGATGATGTTGGTGATGATCCCCATGCTTTCCGCGTTCCCGGCGTCCAATCCGGGTAGCATCGGCTGCGTAAAGTTCAATGCGTTCATGAGGATCATCACATCCCCGTACCCGTATATGTCTGTGGCGGTGCTACGATTGAGGATGTCCTTGTCGGAGAAGCGGAGTTGGCAGCCGGCGTCGGAGACGATGAACACGCGCTTGGCGAGCGGGCACTTCTGACGCTGCGCCTGCCGGAACGCGTCGGCGACGCACTCGCCACAGGCGGAGGCGTTGGAGGAGAAGTCGCCGCGGCAGAGGGTGACGCCGTACACGGTGTCGGGAGCGACGCCGACGGAGCCCTTGGCGAAGAGGAGGGACGACGACGCGTTCTTGGACAGCGCGGCGGACAGGAGGTCAAGGTTGGATTGGTAGATGCTTTGGGCCGTGTAGTTGCTGGTTGTGTCGCAGAACGACCACGTGACAGCATCGTCGGCTGCCGTGGCGACGATCGGACCATCATGGCCGACGAAGAGGAAGAGGACGAGGAGGACGATGATCATAGCTGACCGCCGGACAGCCGTCCGGCGATCACAAACCAGCTGCTAGCTAACGCCGGTACAAGAGTTTATCTTTCACTCCTGTCAGCATCTGGCTTTCTCATCTTTCTTTTCTTGCTTTCTTAATTCTCATCAGCTAAGAACCAACGACAAAATCACACACTTCCAACCAGTGTGTACACGTATTGATTCTAGAAATATTTTGACCCGTTTGTCCTAGTCAATGTGACAATAGTTAATAACTCGACTTTATCGAAATATCCTAGGGTAATCATCTCTTTCTCTGCAGAATTCTTCAACCATTTTGTTCGTCTTGTTCTTTAACCATTGGCTACGTACATCCAGTTTGGATGTGGACTTCTAGAGCTTGTAGTTTTAATTCATTTTCTTAAAACACTCTGTGTACCACGGTCTGAAATTAGTCTTGTGCAACTATTGTGCATGTTGTACGTACATAAATTCCACCTGTGTATATATTAATTAATCTACTTATGAATAAAATCATTTGTTTGATTATGTGGAATCCTGCGTCGATCGGTCACTCCTGTCACTCTGTCAGCATCTTTCGTGAGACAATTCTTCACACTTAACAATCAATCTGATTAATTTATATTTTTTTTAAAAACAGTTTTTAAAAAGACGGTTTCCGGTAGTGGTCCTTCTTAGTATAATCAGTTAATTGCTTGACTTGTTCAAAAGCTTTGTATGTGATCCTTTCTTTGCAGAATTAATCTTCAACCATTTGCTAGGTTCGTTTCATAATTCATATTGACTGCGAACTCCTTCGATGATCACATCTGGAGGTAACTAGTCAAACAAAGTGCAAGCTTTTCCCTTTGGACAAAATACAAGAGAACACTTTGCAGACGATTCCACAAAGGAATTACCTCCTCGGCACAATGCCCATTATGTCCAGGCGACGAGGATGGAGCACCGGCCTCTTCAAACCTTGCCGGGACAGCTTCTATCTGACAGTCCATTTGGTTTCTACTTCCTAACCGAAACACTTCCAAGTTTAACAAACTGTTGAAGACCTCAGAATATCCCCAATCCAGGCCTAAATCACATCAAAGTATGGCGCACGGTGCATGGTGAACAAGATCTTCAACAATGTTCACGAAAAAGAGATGCTAACTGCCTAACTCTATAGGAATATACTTTATCACGTGTGCAAACCCATTTATTTGTGATGAATTATGCATCGTCATCGTGTGCTCGACCAATTCTTATCACAAAATGAACTCCTTTATTGCCAGAGTACTTGATATGATATGAGATGCACAATGAGAAGGTGTATGTGGTAACTGTGTATTTTGGTATTTTGGGTAACTATATGTATACGACAAGGGTCATATACACTTTTGGTATGACACGGATTTAGACAAGAAAGTTATGCTGATAAAAAAGGTATTTTCCTTTTTTTTAACTTAAACAGCGCCTTTTATTAACCGGTTGGTACCGTGATATCACGAACCACCAAACTTTGTATATGTTGTGGGAGGGGGTCACCCAGATTATTGTACGACCCGGATCCCAACTCACATACCATCCTGGGCTAGCTGATGAGCTACAGAATTACAAGAGCGGCACACATATGCCACCTCAAAATGGGAGAATTCTAGCTGAGCGAAGAACTTTATTTCTCTAAAGATAGAACCACCACGGGAGAAATCATACTCCGACGTCTTCAGTGCCTGGATAAGTATTTGTGAATCCGTCTCAATTTTGTGACTCCAAAAGGTAGAACAACTTGTAGTGCAGCAAGACGCCTCTGCTTCCGCACATAAAGCATCATGAACTGATAAAAGACGACCAGCACCAGCTAGTAATCCTTGTCCATTGCAATCTCGTACAACAAAACCCCATCCTCCTCTCTTGTTTCCTGCACAGAAAGCACCATCAGTATTCAGTTTCAGTCGGCCTTGTCCTGGACATACCCAGCGTTTCAGAGATTTTGGTGAAGAACTGATTTCATCTTGGATTAGCTTCCTTGATTCAGTTGCCATGACAGTTGTTTTGTGGGTTACCTCGGCTACTGAGAACCCTTGCTCTCCTGCATTGAGCTTATTTCAGCAATGCCACCAATTCCACAGCAAAAACACTATCTCTAATTGGAGAATTTTTACGGTTCAACAAATAGTACCTCTAGGTACCGGTACCTCGAGGTACTAAAACACAATCCAGCCGTTCATTTTGGTACCTCAAGGTACCGGTATGATGAATGGATGGCAATATTTTCTGTTTTGATACCTCAAGGTACCTACCGTGAGGTACTATTTGTTGGACCGTAAAAAAACTCCTCCAATTGGCATTCATCTCCAAGATTCAGGATATTCTGCACTACCTCATTAGCAGAGGAGTATTGGAGAAAACTGACCCTCTCCTTCTCCATGTTCAGCATTCTCCAACACTGCTTAACTAACTTACATCTGAGCAAACAGTGGCCTCCATCTTCATCAAAACGTTGGCAAACTGGACAGCAGGTGTCTAGATCAACTCCTCTGTTCCTAACATTCAGTTTCAAGGGTAGGCTGTTGTGAGCCAACCGCCATAGGAAATGCTTCGCTTTTGGAAAACAATTTAACTTCCACAATTTCCCCCAATCAACCGCTACTAGATTTTTGGCCTTTCGCATCGGTAAAAAAATATGGCAATAGGGCTAAAATAGTGGCAATAACTATCAATTGTCACAATATTGTGGTCGTTGGGAGCCGTGGCAAGTACTTGCGTGGTCTAAACTTTGGACAACGACTTTTATGCTTCGTTGAAATAGATATGGTTATTGCCATGGAACGATGCGTTGCATTTTATACTAGTTGCAATAGCCGATGTCGTGGCAATAGTATGTCTTGCCACGACATAAGCATTGCATTAGACATCACTTACAATGGATTTACCCCAAAATGAGGTACATGCGTGATGTATAAAAAATTCAAAAAAATATTTTGAAATTTTTTAGACCGTTAGCAACATTGCCACATCACCATCCATGCATATACACTTTTTTTTGGATAGTTTTGTAATCTTGTATACTATAGGGTTCGAACCCAAGACATTCATCTCTCCAAACAGCAACCTTACCACTTGGCTATGAGCTCACGTTGATAAATTTTTTCTCTTTTAACTATACATGAGTACGAGCTCGTCCACCATTCGTGCAATAGACTACTGCAACGAAATTCAAGATTATCACAACCAGAAAAATTTGTGGCAGTATTGTCGACATATCACAACCATTTCATAAAATGATGGCAATAACACCTACATATTGCAACTAAAAAGAAGGATTATCGAAACAGAAAATATTCATGGCAATATAGTTCGCATACCGCCACGGTTTCTTACAATGGTGGCAATAAAACCTAGCTATTGCAATAAAAAATTAAGATTATCACAACGCAAGATATTTGTTGAAATATTGTTTACCTATTACAACCATTTCGCATGATGGTGGCAATAGCAACTATCTATCGCAATGGAATTTAAGATTATCACAACAAAACATACTTGTGGTAATATTCTCCCCATATTGCAACCATTTCGAAAAATAGTATCAATAACACCTACCTATTGCAATTAAATTTGTATTGTTGCATTGATCTCTATGGCAATAGGGTAGAAATCTAGTAGTTACCCTCCTTCCTCCTTGCGTGTTGATGATCCCCCAATTTGTTTAACAGCCTCGTGACTTCGTTTCTCCTCTAGGACATGGTATGCTGAATTCAACGAAAAAATGCCTTTGTTATAAAAGTGCCAAGCCACATGTTGATGGTCGTTAGAGCAACATTTCGACTGTCAATTCAACTAAAATAAAAGAGAATAGGATATGCTTGCAATGCATATTTATTTCAGAATTATATAGTTCCACTTATACTTGGAGAATATTTTCTTGTAGAGAAATTATATTAAATGGAGAAGATAAGAGGGAAAAAACCTCACTCCTAAGTAAGCTTGTGGATGAGAGGGTCACCTGGCACGGATAACTGTCGAAGCAACCGTTAATGCAACTGCCAACCGCTATAAGGGCCCACATGTCAGTCACTGAAGACGGTAGAGGTCGGTGGGAGACCAGGGTGGTTCGGCTGAACCAGCCTTGGCACCGACTCCACCGACCTTTGATGTGTCACTTGCTCATTGGATGCTGATGGCGGTTACCAGGGACAAGAAAGTCATTTCCAATGGAAGTTGCCGCCATTTGGAGCCTATAAATAGAGCATCACTCTCTTCACTCCAACACACACCAAAGCAAGGAATCAAGCTTCTCTACTTGTAGTATTAGTCTAAGTGATAGTAGGAATAGAATAGTTCTAGTTTAAGGAAGCTTTCGGAGGAATTCGGGTAAAGTTCTACTTTGCTTTCTAGTTCTTTTGTAAGACTTTCATTACTTCAAGGGATAATCTACTCTATGGCATTGACTTCGTCCCGATTCAACAATTTACCATCGACATTGTCGTTCTCTATAATATACTGGCGACTTTACAGATTGTCTACAATATACCATTGAGATGAGCACTTTTTCAAAAATACCTAAAATACCCTTATATACCTACATGGTTAATCATTGATTTTTCCCTTTTAGAAATATCAAAAATTATGAAAAATTTTCAGTAGCCTCCTTACACAATGTGAAAGTTTGTGAATAAATTTCAAAAAAATATATTATTTTAAAAAAATATATTTATATTTTGCGTGTCAAAAGATGGATAGATCTACTTATACATAAAATTTTGAAATCAAAAAATTTTAAAATTTGTACAAAAAATATCATATTGCGTAAGGAGGCTACAATGAAAGTTTCATAAATTTTCGATATTTCTAAAAGGGACAAATCGATGGTTAACCATGTAATTTTATAAGGGTATTTTCGAAAAGAGTGCTCTGCCCGATTGCAACCCCCGTAGGAAACTTCGCCACGAATAAGAAATCTCAGGCCCCTCTTTGGCCTCCAATAGTGACCATCAGGATAGTACTTTGCCTTAAGGACCGATGCGCAGAGAGACTCCTGATTTGGTAACAATCTCCATCCTTGCCTAGCCAACATAGCTAGATTGAAGAGATGCAATTCCCGGTACACCAAACCCCGCTTCTTCTTCTGGCTACACAAAAGCTCCTAGGAAATCCAGTGCATCTTCTATTCATTGTCTTGTTGTGCCTAGAAGAACCGAGAAATCATCATCCCAATCTCATCACAAAGTGATTTAGTCAAGTCAAAGCAAGACATGGCGAAAGTTGGTATAGCTTAAGCAATGGCTTTTATGAGTATATCCTTCCCTGCTCTTGATAGGAGCTTATCCTTCCACCCTTGGATTTTCCTCCACACTCGATCTTTCAGGTAAGCAAACGTTTGAGCCTTTGATCGTCCCATATAGATCGGAAGCCGCCAATTATTTTTCGTTTCTTGCCTCCACCCTAATATCTAGACCCAACATGAGTATATCACGATCACTGTGCTTTGTATTTGTACTGAACATAACAGATGACTTCTCTTTGCTTATGGTTTGCCCATAGCACATCTCGTACACCAAAAGTATATCTCGTAGACACTACTGTATACTCATACTGTTTATCTTTAGGAGAAGCAACAAATCATCCGTGAACAACAAATGAGTAATGCTCGGAGCTTGTTGGCAAATTTTCTCCCGGCAGATCCCCTCTATTCTTTGCTGCGTTCAATAAGGCAGAGAACCCCTCAGCACACAGCAAGAACAAATACAGTGAGATCGGGTCCCCTTGCCTCAAACCACGTGTGGGAACAATCTGGTGTAAGCTCATCATTCAGCTTAATGCGATATGTGACAGTTGACACGCATTTCATAACTAGTCGCACCCAGTTTTCACAAAACCCAAATTCGACCATCATCTTTTCTAGGAAACCCCACTCCACATAATCATAAGCTTTGCTCATATCTAGTTTAACAACAGCAAAACCATCATGTCCCCTCTTCTTGGTTTTCATAAAATGAGTCATCTCATAGGCCACAAGAATGTTGTCAGTGATCGGCCGCTGAGGTACAAATGCACTCTGATTTGAGAGAAATAATATCAGGGAGTATCTTCTTCAGTCGATTCGACAAAAAATTTGAAACAATCTTATATATCACATTGCATAGACTAAATGGCTATAGTTGCTTCATTGTTTTCGGCATCTGTACTTTACGGATCAAGACCACCGTTGTATCATTCCACCCTACCGGCATATCACCCCTTGCAAGAAATTCCTTACTTCCCGGACAACATCATCCGCTACAACTCCCATAATTGCTTATAGAAGATAGCCGACGTGCCATCTCCACCCGGGGCTTTCAGAACGCTGATACAATTTAAAGCTTGTTTGATCTTCTACGTTGTAAACTCCTGCCCCAGCCATTGGTTCATCTTGCTTGTAACTTTTGGTAACACATGCCGAAGAAGGTTCTCGCAATTTGGGTTAGCTCTAGACTCGAACAAGTCCTTATAGTAGTTACTAACCATATCCCTCATTTCTGCTCCATCTGTAACCTCCCTACCATCCTCCCTCCTCAATTTCTTTATCTTGTTTCTCCTCCTTTCAAACGCATATTCCTGAAAAAACCTTTTATTTCTATCGCCGTTCTCCAACTAATGCTGATGTGCCCTTTGGCGCCAGTATAGGTCCGACTGTTCTTCCAACCTTTCTAGTTTAAACTTCAAAATTTCCTCCCTAGCTAGTGAGGTACTATCTAAACGCCCTCTTCTACACTCATTCAGCGCCCTCATTGCCCTTTTGGTTCGTTTCTCCAAGTCACCAAGAACATCCACTAAATGAAACCACAAATCATCGCTGCATCCGGGCATCTACTGATAGAAATTAGGCAGGTGCATTCAGGCGGCATGCCATTGCCGCGCCTAACTACTAGTGCTCTACACAATGGGCAACTTGGGCATGCCTAGACTAAAGTGTGGACATAACTAGGGTGGAACACGTGTCAACAGTGTAAAACGACCACTTTGTCTCCAACAAAGTAGTCCGTGATGAATATGGAATAACAAAAACTGGTGACACACATGTGGATACAAAGAAAAAAGGGGCAGATCTAGGGGAGCCCCCTCCTCTACTATTCCTCCCACTCACTCCCTCCTTGGCTTAGTGGGGATCCAAGGGGAAGGGGGCTCAAGCCCCCGCCTGAAAAAAAAACTCTGCACTGGATCCACCGCTAATTGAAAGTCATTGAACAAATAATAAATCCATGATGCTCGCAGTGATCATGAATACGATCCATGCCTGGCTGCAAAATAAAACCGTAGGACTACACAGTCTAGGGACCAGGTCATTTTGTTTGTTCTTTCTGCTTATTTTGTCTATTATTTCTGCTCCCACTACAAAGTATAGGGATAGATGGGCGACAACAAGAGGAAAAGGACGAGCGATGGAGGAGGATCGGCTACTCTTTGCACAGTTTATTTTTCGCTCATTTAGGACTACGCAGTTTTACCAAGGAAACACTTCACCCATGTTTTACCAAGGACGAGCGATGGAGCCCGGAGCAAAGTATAGATACAATCAAGGTGAAAGATGTGCCCACAATGCAAAACAACCGCCTCATCTCCAACGGAGTAATCGATGATGCAGATCATGCACAAGGTATGAGGGTCATTGTCCTCATACTTCGCTTCCTCTGGTGGATATGAAGTAAATGGAAATGGTCGACAACACACGGATATAAAGTAAAAGCCACCGAAGAAAGAAGTAAGCCACGGCTATAAATACTGAACCCACTATGATGCTCATAATCATCACAAACTCAATCCACGCCGGGCTGTTGCAAAGAGCTAAAAGATAAGAACGACTCATCCTGTAAGACTAATGTTTTTTACAGTATTTATGCTAGATTGTAAATAAAAAAGGATGAACAAAAAATGAGGTATGACTCACAAATGCTAGTAAACACACAAAAGGAAGTAAAAAAAGAAAGCCAGGCTCTCTAGCTCAATGACGTGAAAGATAATAACTAGACCCAACATGTAGATATTCAACACAAGATGGAAAACTACAACTCATTTATTATTTTGAGGAGATCAAATGGCTAGAAGTTCTTGCATAAATAAGAAAATATAGAAATTTTTGAATAAGACGAATGGTTAAACGTTGTAAGGAAAAGTCAAAACATCTTAAATTATAAAATGGAGGTAGTAGCATTGAAATCAACAAAATTATCATATTGCAATTTTGCCCTTGCTTTACATGCACAGATAAGTTCATGCACCCAAACAATCATTTTACAAATTCATACACTGGATGGCATCCACCTAACAAGTTTGCATGTGTACCACCCAACGCAATTTACTTAAAATTCTAATTGTATATTTATGTATATCAGAAAAAAAATGATACATCACTAGTCCACATTTTCAGGCAATCAACAATTACATGGTAGTTAATTAACTTCTACATACGTGCGCTTAAGAGGGTATACCTGACAAGCCGAGAAACGGAGGTTTGCACCCCTAATGCCATACCTGACAATCGAGCTTGGCGAGGAAGCTGTCGACACCTAGCATCGCTGCCTCGGGTGCTTCTGCCTCCAATGCAGCCACTTCGGATTTAGTGATGAATCTAGGAGGAAAATAGAGGGGGTGCTTCTCAGTAATCCTATGTTTCTATGTCAACAATAATTCAGTACATATGTCAGTCTCATGCCAATGTAACTCAAATTTCATAAATAGAGCAGAAAGAATTAAATATGGGTAAGATCGAGTTAAATACATAGTTTAGTAATATAACTCTTGATCATATAACTTTAATTGTAATCACAAATACTATGGGAACCAATTGCAGCAACAATCAAATAAACTAATGGTGTGTTTAGTTGGGCTGTTTCTTTTGGAAAAGCTATTGTGGGCTATGACTTTGGGAAAAGCAGTTGTGAAATTTGGGCTATGACTTTTGAAAAAGCTCGTTTGGTTCAACAACTGTGGCTTTTGAAATAATTGTCTCCCTTACAAGCGGGACCCACATGTCAACACACATCTATTCCTCCTCCTTCCTCTCACCATGTACTGCTTCCGCTCACCGACGTCGCTGACGTGGCGGCGCTGCTCCCGCGCGCTGGCGTGGCCGCGGTGGATCTGCTCACGTGTGCCGCTCCCACTCGCCGATGAGGACGCGGCGCCACGGCGGCGTTGCTCCCGCGCACCGGCGAGGCCACGGCGGATCTGCTCCCACGCGTCAGCGAGGCCGCGGCAGCGCTGCTCAGCCGCAGTGGCGAGGCCGAGGGGGAGAAGAGGAGCAGCGGCGCCGGGGAGGGGAGGAGAGGAGCAGCGGCGCTGGCGGGGAGCAGAGGAGCTTCGGTGCCTAGGAGGGGAGAAGGGGAGTGGCGGCGCGGACGAGAGGGAGGAGAGGAGCGGCAGCGCCGGGAGGAGGAGAAGACGAGCGGGGAAAAAATATAACAAGCAAATCGTTTTTTAATGGCAATGGTGGGTAATTTTTTCTTCAAAAGCTAGTGAACGCAGGGATAGGGGCTGCTTTTGGATTTGTACTATACGAAAAGCAGCTTTGGGATAAAAGCACATGTCTAACTTTTGCTCTTTGGTTGGCTTTTGGCTTTTGCAAAAGTAAAAGTAGGTTGAAAAGCCCAACCAAACACACCCTAATTAACTAAGGAAAAATGATTAACCAGCACCGTGGATGTAGTGTTGTATTGCTTCAAATAAAACAGAGAATTGACAAAAGAAAGTTAGAGGCTAAAGTTGGCGGTAACAACAGAGGGGGTGGGGGCTCTAAAAGTCAAGGACGACGCTGTTTGGGGATGTTGACCAACATATTTTTAAAGACGCCCTTCCCATTTCTACTCATATTCCCTTCAACAAAAAAGGCAATTTTTTTGTCTGTTCCATTGTTTTTTTTAGCTATGGATCTGTCGTTTTTTCGTCTGTTCGATTTTGTGCCAGGATTCATGCGGGAGATAGACTTGGGTCATGCCGAAACCTGCCGAAGTCAAATCTTCTCGTCCTTCTCTTTCTTCCTTTCCCCTTTCTTCTCGTCCCTTCCAGCGTGCATGAGAGAGAGAGCTCGTCATCGTCGTCGCCGCTGCCGCCGCCTCGCTAGAGAGATCCCACACACGCTGTGCGCAGCCATCGATTGCCTCCTCTTCACACGCCGACCGCACCGAATCCACAACCAACCACGTCACCATCTCCAGTCCAGCCCCATGTTGCTCCAGTCCAGTCCGGTCCCCATAAACTTTCGTAGTTTTGGGTCCTGTTTGGGAAGCTTCTGCCAGCTGCAGCTTCTCCCAAAAGCTACAGTTGCCAGAAGCTATCTCAAACTGTTCACAGCTTCTAAGAAGCTGTAGTTGCAGATTCTGGAAAATGAACTGAGAAGCTAGAATCTAGAGAAGCTGAGTTTCAAAGCTTTTCCAGATTCTTAAAAGCTGGCTATCAAACAGCTGCTTCTCAGAATCTTAAACTCCCCCAAACAGGCTCTTGGGCTCCAATTGATAAGCCATGACCATATAAACTAAGCAACGAAAATCATTTTTAATGAAACTTTTACATCCATCTTATTGGCGATTTGAAATTCAAGACTGAAAGAAAAACTACGGTGAAAAAACTTCAAAATCATATCAAAATTTATGTTGCAAAATTCAAAGTATGGTTGTGGCTGATAAGCCAATAGCCAAACGATCGCAGCCTTTTTTTATGAATGGAAATTTTTTCTCGTGCTCTAGAAGGCCCTTCTGATAGCGGTCTTAAACGCCGGTTCTAGGGGTGTCCTTTATGTTTGTACCTGAAATGGAAAACGATCTCAGTGCCCTCTAGCGAGCGCTACAACACCACTCGTCTATTTTCAACATTCCTTCTTTTTAAAATCCCAAATATCTGATGTGTCTAAGCAAGACACTGTTTGCAAACAAGTATAGCATAGACTTCGGAACTAGAGTATTGCCACAATATTGAGATCGTAATATTCGAATACCATAAAAATATTACATCTGGTATTAGGTTTCATTATTAAAAAAACTGGTATTAGATTTATTTTTTATGAGACAAATGGAAGGGAGAATTTGTTTGGAATTGGGATTTGTATGCTTGTGATTTTTCAAGCACTGAATATCTAATAAGGTGAAGGACAGGAGAAAAAAAATAAGATTTGGTCCGTTGATAGAACTAGTAGCATTCGTAACCACACGATGCGATTATATTATATATAGAGCAAATCTATCAACTATGACTACAGTACACATATAAATATGTGTAAAAAAGAAAATAGAGTAATTAATTGAATTTGTAAATTTACGATGTGATGGAATCGTCTATATATATTAACCAATGCCAAAGTCGACCTCCTTGTAAAACCCAAACTTTTCCCTTAATGCATCTATTCAGTTTGGATAGAAATCAAGAATTAGCAATAGCTAACTTTGCTCCGCGCCTCTAGTCTACAGATCATTCGACACGGGCAAGCAGGTATTGGCCTCATTGTAGCATTGCTCTTCAGAGCCACCACTTCCACAAAGCACCTTCTATGTCAGTGTCAACACGCTACGCGCCATCAGGGTCGTCTCTTTGGAATTGACGAGTTAGGTGTCCGGGCCACAGTAAAACTAAAAGACCACCTAGCAAATAAATACACACGGATCAACTTTCTGATTCCTCCTCTCGTGCATGTTATTTGGGCTACGCATGCCGCCGCTCAGATTGGCAACGACGATACGATACAGGAGGGTTGTTGGGGATGGGGCTGTTCATGGATGTATGGCGTGGCTAGGTGACCTCCACCACTTCCACCATCGACGCGGGGCCTTGCGCATGCTTATTACTCTTGAAAGGTGACCTCAAAGCCGACTAGGTCAAGGTCAAGAAAGTTTGTGAAAATTCTACTCCATATCTGCAAGGAAACGAGTTAAATTTAAGTGCATGCCAAGTTTATTTCTAGAAAGTTGTATGGCAGAAGCATCAGCAGTGGCTTAGGGCTCTTTTTGATGGTTTAAACTTGGTGGTCGCTTGGGGATTTCTGGTGTTTGCTTGAAAAACTAGACTACCTTGTGGTTGCAAACTTGGTAAGGTTAGGATTAATTGAGACTCAACTATTGGAGTTTCTTAACGGAGGTTTATGATTTTTGAATCAAGACTTTAGTGAAAAAATTCAGTGTCACTCTTTTACTGAATTTATTTTTTTATATTTATTGTGAGCCGATTTATATGGTAGCTTGATCTGTAGTTAAAATTGTTTTTTTTCTAACCTCTACATGATAACTTTAACTTTAACTTTGTTCAAATATGGATGTTGTTGTAAGTTCTATGTGCAAAACAAGGTAAATACACAATTGATGTCCCAAAATAAAGGCAAATATACAATTAAGTAAGGGTATAATTGTCTTCTCAGAAGGAAGTTAACACCGTCAACACAAACAATCCAAACCAGGCGTAGAACTCTGTTCCATTCAAAAAAAAAAGTGAGAGTAAATTTGCAAACCCTATAAAATGAGGGTAAGAATGCAATTGCCCCCATACTTTACTTTTTTATAGCTATACATTTTTCTTAAATTTTATAATTTATTATTCAAAACATTTGAGTTTTTATATTATAATTCACGTACCTTTCCGCTGTAAGTTTCAAAAAAAAAACTTACACTGTAATTTTTCTAACACACAAAAATATATAAGAGAATTAAGACAAAAAAAATGTACTGTAACTAAAATCAACAAAAAAGGTGGTCATATTTTTGCGAAACTGTTTTCTACCTTGTAACTTTTGCCTTTGTATACGAATTGAGGTGTTACAAAGGACTGTATTGTTTACTCAAATAGAGTGAAATTTAGGTGAAAATTTGCCATAGCAGTGGCAATTTGCCTTTTGCATCCCTGGATGCCACGGCATCGAAAGCATTCCTCCACACCACTCACCATGCCAAACTGATGAAAGTCTTATGCGGCGGAGCGGCGACGGCGAGGTCAATTGGTCAATGCCGGCAGCCGCGCTCCCGGCGATCCTAACCGGCCTCGCCCACCGCGCGACGCCGGCGACGGCGAGAGGGTGCTCCACGGCTACATCCGCACCCGTAGCTCCTCCCTCCGCGCCCGGTCACGCTCGTCGCCTCGCCGCGCCGCCGTCTTTGACTGCGCCCACGCCGGTTTCGCTTCCGCTTCCGCCGATGGGTACCTCGGGAGGACTCCTCCTCCTTGCTCTGCGCTATCGTCCGGGGCGTTCGCCGGTCGCGCTGTTCGGGCTCGTGCTCCGGTCGGGGCCCGCGGCGCGGCCGAACGCCTTCGCCGTCACCTCCTTGATCCACTGCAGCTCGAAGCTGTGAGTCGTCCATGGGGGGCTTCAGGTGTATGGGTTCCTGGCGAAGGCCGGATTAGTATGCTCAGTGCATGTGGGTGCGCATGGCTTGATTTGCAGGGGAATATTGGCCATATGTCTTATGCAAGGAGGGTGTTCGACGAAATGCCCCTCGGGAACTTGTGGTTCGGGAACATTATGGTGGTGTGCTATGTAATTGCTGGCAATGTGGCAACTGTGAGAGAGTTTGTTTGATGGGGATGGCGCAGAGGGACCCGATCTCATGGAACTCGCTCATGTTGGGATATCTGTATTTGTGGGATACTGCCACTGAGGGAATTTTTTTATGATATGATACTGAGGAATGTGAACAGTTGGAACATAAACTTAGCTGCATGCTCAGAAGATGAGCTGTGGCTGATGCTGGGACAGTGTTCAGTAGGACGCGTGTAACAGGGTTTGAGCCTGATGTTGTGCTGATGTCTGCATGTACGCAGCTTTGGTTCTTTGACAGTTGCAGGGCATGGAGTTTTATACAAGTGTTAAGTCAACATGAACTGGCATATGCAGAATTCGTTGATTGACATGTGTATGCCATTGCCAAGTCCGGTTGCATCAGCCAAGCTCAATTCTTGTTTACCAAGACATATACAAAGTATGTGGTGCCATATAATGTGATGATGATCATTGCTCTTGCGTGTCATGGGCATGCTAGAGATGCATTGGAGCTTTTCAATGTTATGGTTGACGTTGGGTTGCAGCCTGACACTGGCACCTTTCTTGGTGTACTATCAGCTTTTGCTGATGCTGGTCTAGTGGATTATGGAAAGCACTATTTTGAATCCATAAGACAACCTGTGCAGTTCAGCAATCCCCAGATCACCTATGCTTGTGTGGTGGATTTATATGGCCGAGCTGAGCTCATTGAAGAAGCGCAATGCTCTATGCCTGCAGGTGTTTGGTGAGCATTGCTCTATGCCTGCAGGAAGCATGGCCATATTAGTATTGGTGACACTGGAGTGAGTGAGCTCATCAGAATCTTGGCAATTATGTTCTCCTTGGAAACACCCTAGCTCGAGGCTAGCAATGTGTTCAAGATGTCTGGCAATCGATGTGGGGAAAGGGTATTGAAAAAACAGTAGGGTGTAGCTGAGTTGGTGGTATTGTTCACAAGTTCTTGGTGAGGACTTCTGCCATCCCATTTTTAATGGAATTTACAGTACCCTAGCTGGGTCATCTGTATTTCTAACTGACTTAGGTTTATGTTTCTATGAAGGAGTAAAGGGGTACTACTTCCTACCGGATGTTGTCATACACAGTGACAGGAAAGCACAACCATCAAGAGGTTTGCACCATGGTATTTAAAAACAGGAGAGGTGTATAAGTGTATGAAAGGCTGAATGATATGATGCAAATACTGCAAAATTGCATGTCTTCTGAAAATGTAGCCAAACTGAAGTATGCTGCGGCATCCATGACATGAAACATATGATCAAATGAAGTTAGTCTCTTCACTTTGTTTTTCTTGCGATAAAATTCTTGCAGGAGCAGCATATAACTTCACGGAATATGATAGTTGTATTGTATATAAATGACAGATCTACTTGTATGTGCATGCTATGCAGGACACAAACTTCCGTCATTTTGCTTATTAACTGCTCTCATGATGAGGATGTGTCGATATGGATCACTACATACCAACCTCCCTGACTTAGATGCCATATAGAGACGCTGTGAATTAACCTGCGGATGTTATGGATTTAGCTAAACGTAAGAACAAAATTGACAGAAGAAGCATCATTGCGACTCAATTTATATTCTAATATGGATACGTTCAGACTTTACCTGGTAATTTCTTGTGCTTTTTCTGTATACATGTTATTTTTATGTACTATCTTACAAGTATCATGTCATTTATTACTCAAAAGTCCCCACTGCTCTTTTCTATGAAATAATTTCAATTCTATACTACTTAAAAAGACTGTTATGATGCTTGTGAGTCCCGAGAAATCTAAAGGTCCAGAATTATTAGAGGATCCTCCCAACCAATAAACGCTTACGATTAATCCCGCAACTCTTCATGCAACTATATCATCCTAATCCTGCAACTCTTTTAACTCCCACCTACCCGCACGCAGACGTAGTCCACCCCCGGCCGCAACCTCCACCCACATCGCTGCCGCAACCCACATCGCGCCGCCGCCATGTTGCCCAGATTGCGCCGCCACCGCCCACATCGCGCTGCCTCCACTCCTGCCGTTGCTCCATTGCCGCCACCCGAACCGGGAGACCATGCCCATCAGCGGCCACACAACCCGGATAGGACAGTGAGAACAGAGGGGGGAAGGCATTAACACCACAAGCAGCCTCCCCGGCCGCCCGTCGCCGGACACACACCACCAGCCGCCACTTGTCAACCTAGCCCTTCCTTCACCAGCAGCGATACCAACACACCCGCGCCGACCAAGCGTCGCATGCGCCACCAGATCCACACCCAAACACACCGTCGCTGCCTCGCGCCCCCGCCCTAGCCATGGGGGCTGGATCTAGCCCTGTCAGAGCCAGATCCACCTCCCCCTTCTCCATGTGAACTGTCGTCGTCTTGATGCGCCGCATGTCGTGATCCTCTGCGTAGGAGCCAGCACGAAGACGCGAGAGCTCCTCACCGCCACCTTCCAGGCGCGCCGCACGGTTGTCCCGCGGGCGCACTCCGGCGGCGGTGAGGAAGAAGGGAAGGGGAGGAGGGGTGGCACGGCGGCGGCTAGGTTTTGCCCCCAAGCAGCCCACGCGAGGATAACGCGAGGGACACATCATAGAATTTCAAAATTTATTTTCACACAGACACACACTCAACTGAAATTGCAAAACAGAGGAATAAAAGCAGCGTAAGTAGCTTGAACTGAAACTACATATATGATGATAGATTACTGTTGGATTCTTTTGCTTTATATAGATAGGTTGATTTATGGTGCACATCCGTGGTGGATCCACCACCCAGAAACCCCAGGCTCGTTCATGAATGCATAGTAGAAATTTGGTGCTGTCACAGTGATTGAAAGTAGAATTTTTATAGCAAATACTTATTGTAGTTAGATTTTTCCCGGGCTTTAGAAATTTTCTGGTTCTGCCACTGGTGCACGTGTGAACTCAAATACAGTTACAGTAAAACTAGCTAGAACTTGGTTTGGTGGTATCAGCCATTGTTGGCCCTCTGAAATGAAAGATGTTTCTTTAGCAGCTAATTGCATACTTTGATGCTGAGTGTAGAAAGATAGATGGATTGGCAAAACACATCACACACAAAGTAGGGTTTGGAGTATAAGAAATACAATAAGTATATACAAACTCTAATACTGAGAGCCTGAGATCTTAATACCCAGCTTGCAGAGGGTTTTGCAATCCATCAAATTTGTTTATTTGGCTTTATCTATTGTTGATGCCAATATGACACAGTTATTAGAAAAACAGGAAAACCAAGGTTGCAGATGGTTTTAAAATGCATTGAGCTTGTTAATTAGGCATTAATGCATTATCTACTCTTGATGCCAATACGCCGTATGTATTAAAATATAAGCAAATATATCTATGTTACTCTGGTATCCAAAAGTTCTCATGGAGAATAAATTCTAAATGGAACAGAGCTTTGTCATAGTCCAAAGTCCAAACTGGCTACAATATGACATCAATGTTTCTCTGAACAGTTGTTCACTACAGAAATATGCATAGGAAAAACCTTTTCTTCAATAAAAATTACAAATGCCGAAAAGATGATAATGTTTCCTTAAACATTGTAGTACTTAACTAGTTTCTCTGGCCATCACCTTGTTCATCTTCCTCTGGAAAGGTCAGTTATAGATGCCACCATGGAAGAACAGGGCATAATATGCTCATCCGAACCTCCATCTACATTCACATCAGTTATCAAGAAACTTGGTGGGAAGTCTGGTAAAGGTGCATTCTTTTCTAGGTACTGCATTATTAGTCGCATGGAAGGCCTTTTTCTGGGTATTGAATGGGAGCACATGAGTCCTAGTCTTAGCACTAACTCTAGCTGTTCTTTGATATTGTCCTCTTCTAACATTGAATCCTTGGCATCAACGATTGAACCACCTTGCCATGCTTGGAGCACCCAACAATCTGCTAGCAGCAGGTGTTCACCTTGAATGTTCACCTCAATTGGTCGCTTTCATTATAAATATGCCGAAGGCATACACATCAGTAGCTTTTGTCGCTTTTCCAAGCCTGGCAAGCTCAGGAGCAATGTAACCCCAGGTACCAGCCACAAGTGTGGTGTGGGCATCAACTCCATGGTTGTGTAATCTTGCAAGGCCAAAATCGCCAAGCCTTCCATTCATCTCACTATCTAGGAGCACATTGCTTGCCTTAATATCTCGATGGATTACCACATGCTCCCAATCCTCATGTAGATACAAGAGGGCAGAACCAACCCCTTTGAGGATCCCAAGCCTCTGAGCCCAATTCAATGTTGGCTTATCTTGATTGTGCAAATATGTATCAAGGCTACCATTGGGCATATAGTCATAGACCAAAAGGAGCTCTTGCCTATGGTGGCAGTAGCCAAGCAGTTGAACAAGGTTGCGGTGGCGCAGGCTGCCGAGAATGGCAATCTCAGCCATGAATTCCTTCATCCCCTGCTTTGACTCTTGAGATATCCTCTTGATGGCTATATTCTGCTTAGAGACAGCAAGAATACCCTTGTAAACTTTCCCAAAGCCTCCTTTTCCAAGGAGCATACTATTGTTAAACCTATCTGTGGCAATTAACAGATCTTTGTACATGAAAGTTGGCAGCTCACACTTGATTTCCCAGATTTCATGTGCCATGGGATCCTTGAGCCATGATCTGACATTAAATAGAAATAAAATAAAAACAAGAAATAGAATGGGAATTAAGGTGGCCGTCATTGGTAGGTAAATGTTCTTAGATTTGTCCTTGCTAACAGGTTGGTTTTTCTGTTCATTTGCATCACTGGAAACTGAGGTAAGGGGCCGAGTGGTTTGGCTTTCCCATTTACTTTAAAACTCCAACCAAGAACAGAATGATTGCAGTTGGTATGGCCAGTTGCTGCAGAAAACCCGGCATACACAGAGCTTGACAACATTAACGAGATATTGATGGTGCTTGATAGCAGTGGTTGTTGGGGTTTATCGGACAGTCTTGCTAAGGTGACATTTATCTGGTGAAATTTGGCATCATAGTCCACCCACACTTGCATATTCTCTCCACTGGTGAGCTCCAAGCTGTGGAAATCACTATTGGAGTCATAGAAGCCAGCTGCACAGGAGTTAGCAGAGATCAAGCTGTTGGCATCAATCCCTACATGATTTCCATTGATGTCATTGAGCTCAGGATTCAAGACAGTGTCGAGCTCAACTGCAAGGAATGTTTCATTTGAGCTGGAGTTACTAGAATCTGTCTTAAGAAGGCCCAAGTACTTATCTGGCAAGTCACTGTGCTCGTTGTACAGCTTAGGCTTGGTGGGAGATAACATGAATGTCATCCCGTGTGAGCATAATTTCCTAGCAGAGTTTGAGGCAATAGCAAAAACGAAAGTTGTCGAGAAGGATGCAATCGCAGACTCATTACCTAAGTTGAGAGGTTTGTTGTAGAAAGCATGCCCGCTAGAATAGGGAGAGCCATCAGTCAACATTATAACATGGTCTGTGATAGAAGCCCGGCCATCAAGCTTCAGATCGCTTCCGGAGAAGCCACTGTAGACAAACTCATCTGCACCAACTGTGTTGCGCAGGGAAACATCACAGACCACCATGGCTAGGAGGAGATAAGGAAGCAGGAAGTGGTGTACCATGGCCGAACTTTTTCTGTTAGTATCTTCAGTTCAAGGAACAAAAGTATCTCTGAAAGCACTTAGATGTTTTGGTCCAACATTGCCCAAGGTGAAGGACACTTCTGAGATGGGGACATGTGAAGAATTAATCACCATGATAAACTTCCGAGATGGGGATATGTGAAGAATTAATCAACATGACCCAGACAGCACGCAAGAGGATATTGATTTATAAATTTCTGATTTGCTGCTGCTCCGTGTCGCTGAGGAATGAAAATGCCAAGTCCTGTTTGACTATGTCAGAGCTTCTGTGAGTCACACATAGAGGACAACCAGTTTTCACGATTAAGCGACATTCTAGCCGTTTACTAGTCTCAAAATACTTGTCGTTTTGGGTTTTTGTTTTGCAACATTTGACCACTCGTCTTATTCAAAAAATTATAGGATTATTATTTATTAAAAGTACTTTACATGTGACTTATCATTTTTTATATTTGTAATAATTTTTTGAATAAGACAAGTGGTCAAACGTTACGAAACAAAAACCTAAAATGACAAGTATTTTGGGACGGATGGAGTAGACTTGTTTTGTCATGGTCACGTACTCACGTGGAATAACCTAAGCCATGTATGTACAGGCCTGGAGCTTCGTCTGTAATTCCTTCCTTGTTCTTTTGTCTGATTTTTTTTCCCTTGTGAAAGAAATGCATTGGCTTATCCATTTCTCTTCTGTACTTCTAACCAAGCAAGTCAATAGGTCTTCCCTTCATTGCTGCATTATGTACTCACCTATTTTGTTTTCTTTCAGAGGGTGGTATGGTCTCAATGCTTGATAAACCTGTACTGTAGAATAGACCAAGGGAACCTTGTGTAGCACAATGCTTGTTCTCTTTCCCTGCCTTTACCTCTTTCTCCTGTTCCTCTACCAGCACCATTACCTTCTGCTCCATGCCCAAGCCTCCGAGATCATAGCTAGTTCAGATGAACTGATCTACAATGGATTCTCAGAAGCAGACTTGAAGCTTGATGGCGGTGCTCGTTTGCTACAAAACAACTTAATCCTAGACAATGGTCCTCACAGTACAAGCAGCCGTGCTTTGTGCAACAATCCTCTAAGCTTCCGAAAGCTTGTTGGTGACTCCATGGTCCCCTCCTCCTTCTCGACAACTTTTGTCTTTGCCATACCAGATATATTACCCAAACACCACAAATACAAAGGGTATGGGCTAGTCTTCATGCTTTCTACCACAAGCAAGCCACCTGGCAATTTGCCAGGAAAGTACTTGGGTCTTGCCATGGATGGTGGTGATTCTAACTCAGATCAATTCTTTGCTGTCGAGCTTGACACCATGTTGGATCCTGAGTTCAGTGACATCGATGGTAACCATGTTGGTATCGATGTCAATAGTTTGATCTCCCTCAACTCTAGTACTGCTGGTTTCTATGATACTAATGGTGCATTTCAAACCTTGCCGCTACACAACAGCAAACTAATACAAGTATGGGTGGACTACAAGAGCAAAGACCACAGACTGAGTATCACATTAGCACCTTACCCGTCGCCTAAACCCAAACGTCCATTGCTGTTAAATACTGTCAATCTCTCTTCTGTCCTGTCAAGCTCGATGTATGCTGGTTTTTCTGCTGCCAGCAGAGGCTCTAACATCCTTGGTTGGAGTTTGAAGGTAGATGGAGAAGCTCAGCCACTTGACAATGATTATCATCTGTTGCCGGCTTATTATAGCAGCACAATGATTAACATACGCCTCCTCTCAGCGCCAGTGGTTGCGCAAGCAATCCTCATACTCATTCTTGCTATTCTGATATGTTGCCGTTTGAGGAAGATGGGAGAACAAGATGAGTTGAAGATCAATTGTGGTCTACCACCTTACACATACAAGCAACTTTTCACTGCTACTGAAGGCTTTGATAGTAGGATGCTTCTTGGTAGAGGAGGCTTTGGAAAGGTATACAGAGGATTGCTGCCTAGAGGCCCTCCAATGAATGTTGCAATCAAACGTGTGTCACCAGAATCAAAGCAGGGAATGAAGGAGTTCATGGCTGAGATTGCCATCCTCGGTAGTCTCCGTCACCGTAACCTTGTCCAGCTACTTGGTTATTGCCGACACAAAGATGAGTTGTTGTTGGTATATGACTATATGCCTAATGGTAGTCTTGATAGACACTTGTATGACAAGAAAAATCCTACCCTCAGTTGGGCTCAGAGGTTTTGCATCATCAAGGGTGTAGCAAATGGTCTCTTTTACCTCCATGAGGATTGGGAACGAGTCATCATTCATCGGGACATCAAAGCGAGCAACATACTCCTTGACAACGAAATGAATGGGAGGCTCAGTGACTTTGGCCTTGCAAGGCTGCATGATCATGGAGCAGATGCGCACGTCACACGTGTGGCGGGCACCATTGGGTACATTGCTCCTGAGTTGGCTCGGCTTCGCAAAGCGAGCAAGGCAACCGATGTGTTTGCATTCGGCGTATTCATGATGGAGGTGGTATGTGGAAGAAAACCAAATGGGGTGGTAAATGGTCAGGGTGAGCCTGTTCTGCTAACAGACTGGGTGCTCAGCAAATGGCAGGGTGATTCAATCATGGAATCTGTGGACCAAGAGCTTGAAGATTGCATCCAGGAGGAGGCAGAGTTGTTACTGAAACTTGCTTTGCTGTGTTCGCATTCATCGCCCAAGGTGCGACCCTGCATGCGCCTTGTCATGCTGTATCTAGAAAGAGGAGCAACACTTCCAGAATTCCTACCAAGCTTTCTGAACATTGATCCAAGCATTTCTGAAGACAATGATCAGTTTGAGCCATGTCTATCTGTAGCTACATCTGTGACCAGCCTCTCTGGAGGAAGATGATGCTCTCTTTTAATTTGTTTCCAACCTTTTATGTTCTACTTAGGGACTACCAGATCTGGAACTTTTTTTAACGAATAACAATGTTCGATGGGAAACATCAGCAATCCGTTCATAAATGTGCTGCTGGAACTGCATTGTACCGAAGATTGTATGATTTTGAGATGAAATATATGTATTTCAAGTTTACAACCTGCAAATCTGGAAGGAGTTGCTGAAATCCTCTCTTCAAATTTGGCATGAATTATTTACTTATAGCAAGATTACCAGGTGTGAAACTTTCAAATACGTGACATTATTCGAGGGAATCATCTGCAATCCATTCATATAGTACTGGAACTGTACTGTTCACGATTTTGAGATGAATATATGTATTCCCACCTCCAAGGAGTTGATTGAAATATTATTTTTTAAATATTCTTCTCTCTTCAAATATTTTATTTAATTGATGATCGGATTATAATTGGCTATAGTTGAATCTTTACTACAATATTAATGAACAAGTAAATAAATAAATAAGGGAAATAAAATATTGCTAAATCATAACTGAAACATTTTTATATCACACATGAAACATTGAGTTGTTGTTGTTGAAACATCACAAAATATTTATTGAAACAACAAAAAAAATATCACATGAAACATTTCAGATGAACTAGTGAAACATCACAAAATATTCATTATAAATGTCACTGCAACACAAAATTTTGTATGTGCAACAACCAAGTTCCAATTGAAACATTCCCTTCTCACGTACGAAACATTCAATTATAGCGTATGAAACATTCAATCATATAATATCTTGTTACAAATATTTAATTACAACAAGTATAATGATATAATCAAATTTTAGATTGGATAAGTAATTTAGAAGAATAATTAGTTTCCAGGTTGCTATATAGTTTGTGTGTAATTGTACAGTGACAGCTTCTCATCAATGAAGGGAGGCGAGAGAGGGAAGGAGGGGGTGACTAGGATTAGTATTTTTATTTTTTTTCCCTATCTGACTGACGTGTATGCTATTTTTTAATTTTTTTTTCTTGTTGTGACTGTGATGCACTGACGCCACATGAACGAAACCACCCTCCCACAGTACCGCATTTAAATGGATTTTGCAAGACATCTTTGGTACTGTGGTTTAGGGGCAATTTTAAAACTTGACGCCGACAGGAAGGAGCTTTTATGGACTTATTCCGCGTAATTAACTTTTCTCACCAGAAAGCCCAAATAAACGGCCCATACAGGATATAGTGCCCCAGCCCACTAGGGTTTTGCGGTGCCGTATAAAAGCCTCTATCTCCTGTCCTTCCCCCTCGAGCCATTTCACCACAGAAGCAGCGGCGGCGGCGGCGGAGAGGAAGAAGGCGAAGGAGGAGAGGCGGCGAGGGAGAT
Source organism: Leersia perrieri (assembly GCA_000325765.3). Classification (NCBI taxonomy): domain Eukaryota; kingdom Viridiplantae; phylum Streptophyta; class Magnoliopsida; order Poales; family Poaceae; genus Leersia; species Leersia perrieri. The sequence continues at coordinate 11,631,208 of CM002479.1, forward strand.
CTCCAGCACCAGCCATGGTGCACGTCAGCTTCTACCGCAACTGTAAGATCACGCAGCGCCTCTCCTCTCCTCTCCTGCTCTTGGTTCCGTCGCGCGCCTCCTGATCTGGGGAGATCTAGTGACGATTTGCTATGCCTTGCGCCCCCATGAGTTCCTGGCTGGTTTGTTTTGCTGGTTGGAAAGATTATAGCGTCTTGCGCGTTGTTGCGCCCGTATGAGCTATGATGATATGGATCAGCGGCGTTGATTGTAGTGGGGCAAGAAATTTCCGGAGGATTCAGGCTGTATGTCTTTATAGGTGCCTTGGATTTGACTCAGGGGTCTCGTGATATGCTAGATCTGATTCATGGGAGTGTTGCTTGCAGCTGTGTTTAGAGTTACTCTATTGATCATGTTGTTGATTCTAGTTATTTATCAAATATTTTCGGTAGTCCTGGCGTAGGAGTTGTAGTTTGAGATGGGTATTTGATACTCCGTACTTCTCATGATGTTAAACTGCTGTCAAATTTAGCCCTAGGGTCTACTGAAAAGTAGTGTGGTATTCCCCAACTGAAATTGTTTACATAGGCTTAAGTATGTAATCTTTTTGCGGTAAAAAATTGGTTGGCTCTAATGGACAGCATCACAGCACTAGAACAACAGATCTGACACTAGTGTGCTGTGCATAGGTCTTGTTACTTTATGATTTTGGCACACTTCTGTTTTCGTTGCTAGATAGGAGTAATAGTTTTTTGGTTTTATATACGTACCATTGACTTTGAGTATTGAACATATTAAATGTACCTTCAATTTTCATTTAGGCATTTCTTTGTGACCTTAGTTCCTTGCGTACTCTATTTTCATTTCTCTTTCACGTTTCTGTGCAGATGGGAAGACCTTCAAGAAGCCAAGGCGTCCTTATGAGAAGGAGCGACTTGACGCAGAACTCAAGCTGGTGGGTGAGTATGGACTGAGGTGCAAGCGTGAACTGTGGAGGGTTCAGTATGCATTGAGCCGTATCCGTAATGCTGCAAGGCACTTGCTTACACTGGATGAGAAGAACCCCCGCCGTATCTTTGAGGGTGAGGCGCTTCTACGCCGCATGAACCGCTATGGGCTTCTCGCTGAGGGTCAGAACAAGCTTGATTATGTCCTTGCGCTTACTGCCGAGAACTTCCTTGCAAGGCGTCTCCAGACTCTTGTCTTCAAGGCTGGCATGGCAAAGTCCATTCACCATGCTCGTGTCTTGATCAGGCAACGCCACATCAGGTATGCTTCTCTGTTCCTTTTTTGTGATTTGTTTTAGTACTTCTTGAGGATTACAATTAGCTTTGATTATGGCATGCTAATCTGGAAGCTTCAATGAGTTGTTTTGCTGGTTAATATTTAGAAGTTGATGGGCATAGTGATGAGAATATGTAAATTATCTCACAACGGTCTGCTGAGAATACTTGATGTGATAAATATTCTCTGAAGCCCTTATTTTGATTTGAAATTCTTGTGAATTCATTGTTTGTGCTTGGATGTATTTTCTTGGCAGAAGGTTTACAATTCCTGTTGATGATGATTCCAACCAATTTTGATCTATCGTGATTTCCAAAACACAAGATTTCTAATTTGTTCTCTTTGTCTCAACTGATATTTAGTCTAGAATGCCGATGGATGATTTACTTTTCCAAACTACATCACAGGGTTGGCAGGCAGATCGTCAATGTCCCATCTTTCATGGTGAGGCTGGAGTCTGAGAAGCACATCGATTTCTCACTGACAAGCCCATTCGGCGGAGGCCCCCCTGGCAGGGTGAAGAGAAAGAACATGAAGAAGGCTAGTGGCGGTGGTGACGGTGGCGGTGACGAGGATGAGGAGTGATGGTAGGAATGAGAAGCTTTTACCTTATTTATATGTACCTTGTATGATCATCGTAAGAATTTTGGTGTCATGAGTACTTAAGCTGAAACCCCTCGAGACCACAGGACCACTGGTTGGTTCTTGTGTCTGTTTTTCTCCAGGATGCTTATCGTTTTGCCTTGGGTTTTTTTAGCTTCAACTTAGCTATGTCCGGATCATTTTAATCTTGCTGCAGTTTCATGTGGTTTCTGATTTATGGCCTGGTATTCTGTTTCCAGTCTTATACTTATGTATCAACTCGTTAGTGGATAGAGATTATTTTAGAGTACCGAGTTGATGGTAGTCTCCAATTATATCAAGCAAAATAGCTCTTTCATAACTTGATCAAAATATGTTGCTTGAAAATAGGTTTTAGATGATGGAAGTGCGCATTCTTTAGAGTGACTAGTAGTAATCAGGTCTCATTGTGCTCCAGTAGTAACCTGCCTCCAATCAATTTATTAATGTCATATCCTTATGCCTTCCCGACTTGTGTAACAGCAAAAGTGCGAAAGGAGGTGGGGGAGTTGGCAAGCAGGAAAAAAATTGTGCCCCGGACATGTTCGACCACACGCATCTCATAGCTATCTGTTTTTTTACTAGCCTTACTTAATGCCGTAGGGAAAGCATTCCAGCCGGTTTTAGAATAAACTAGCCTTGTATAGTTGTATTTTGCTTTGGTTCGGTCGTTAGGACAACAAAATTCTCCAAACCTATATGAACTGGCAATTAGGAAGGAAAACCTATAATGGTATCATATTTTGACATTACAAGTCACTATAGCCCAATGCTATAGCTACTTACATTGTGTATCGGAGGGAGTATTATTTTTTGGAAACAATATCAGTATGAATACATCCACTTTAAATTGCAAATAACACCGTGTTGATCTCTATGTACACCACCCAATCCAGGTGGTTGTTCATAGTCAAGTCGGATGTTTCTTAGACAATTAAGATGCTGGAGGTGTTAATCGCAGGGGGTCGAAAATCACTGCCCTTGCCGAGCTCATCATCTCCTTAGGCGTCAAGTAGGCATCCTCATCAACGTAGATGAAGCTAACAATCTTGCACATCTCCCATAAACGATCCTTACACGGGCGAGGAACAGGGCCACCCTCACTAACCACCAGCTTCTGCATCTCCCAAATGGACGACTCAGCCATCCTCTTTATCTCCTCCTTGGCCGCCTCGATGGACTCCGGCGACGGTAAGCCGTTGCAATCGCCGTTGACAGCGAGAGCATGCAGGATGACACTGTTCATCTTCCCCACGCCAATCTCCTTCCTGTATGATTGGGTGTCATTCATAAGGCGGCCGATGACATTGGTGAGCCTGAGCAGCTCGGTGTACTCATCGCTCCTGACAGCCTCCTCTGATAGCTCTGGCCCGACTAGGTACACCGTCGGGCAGACGAAGGTGCTGAACGATGCGGACACCACGGCGTTCGACATGTACTCCTCCATTGTCGACGGTATGTACTTGTTCGCCGTCCACTCCGCCTCGACCATCATGGCCTTCGCCGAGTCTAGCCACTGTACATATACATTGGAAAAATCGTATTCGTGAAGTGAAATAGCATATATTAATATATGTTCTACTCCATCCGTAAAAAAAAAATCTAGGCTGTGACGTAACATATGTTCTATCAAGATTCGTTGGGATTGGATAGGTCAAATTCTAACCTAAATTATTAGAGTAATTTTACTATCTTTGAGAGTAAAATTTGGTATCTCTTGATACCTTAGATACTGTGAGGTACCAAATTTTACACTAAAATTTTTGTTCCTTTCGGTACGTACTCAAAGACCGTAAAATTCCTCAAATTAAATTAATTATATAGGAAGTAGAAAACTTATTTTTTTCCTCTTTTCTTTAACTATTTGTATGGTATACAATAACGAGGGATATCTCCTCGAGGGTGTAGAATCTGTTTCCACACACATACACATCTTAAAAATTATTATGGCATATATTAAAACAAATTATTTGGCTGACATTATATACTGACTTACTAGCTCGGCAAGATGATCCGTGATGTTGCGATTGTGTATCAGCGCGGCCTTTGCCCCAACCTGCTTGCTTGTGTTGTAAACCGCATTGAAGAGAATCTCCACGTTCTCGGAGCAAAAGCCAATCTCATCATGCTTATCCCACCTACAAGAAACACATTGTCATCATAAGGCTACTAACTAATGGTAAATTAATAACTGAAACAAAAGAGAGTGTAGCGTGAATTTGTTGTACTTGTCGATTAGAGCAATATAGTTCTCCATCTCTTCTCTTGATGTTTCAGTGCAGTCGAAGAAATCATCAACTGCAGTCAATAGCAGGCTGGTCTTGTTAAGTGCCATACGGGCTTCTGCGAGTTCACAGGGAAATACGGTAGCAGTCGAGATGAAATGGACGATCAGTGGCATTATTCTCGCGAATTTCAGTTCATCTAGTCTGAATTGTTTCACCCAACTGGTACATACACATATTGCTCAACTTATTAGTGACCAAAGTTTAAAAAATACATCTTCTCGGGGTTCGAGTGGAGGATAAATTTTATAGCTAGATACATCTGAACCACACCTCTCAAAATACTGGAGCTCTTGTTGGTAAACAGACTGGCTGGAATGGAATTCGTCAATTGCCAAAGATAGAATTTCTTTGTTTGAGTGGGACCCACTGATCAAGAACGTACAAAAATTAATCAAACTGTTGTTAGTAATCAAGAATAATTAATGGGTAGCTGCCCTTGAGACGATAGAATTAATTACCAGTATCCTGATTTCAGAAGGGGGGAGCTGCCAATCTTGAACTGTTCTATATTTCTTTTGTGCTCTAATCGGTCCAAGGTGGCATGTAGGGGGAATTTAAGCGCATGTTCCACCTGGAAAAAAAATAAAAAATGGTTTATTTAGAAATAGCGATTTATTTTGCTGACATATACATAATAAAGTATGGTGTTTCCAGCGGCAAACACATGTTTGTCTCCATAATCATATTTATATTCTGTTAAAACTATGAATATTTTGGCGAAATAATATGTATAGCAAAGAACACATTGGATTAGCTCTCTAGGCTTCAACAATTAACACCTTTGCCCCTGGGTGTGTGTGCATCGCTAGCTAGTTTGTGCAAAGGCGAGGAGTTATACCTCTGACCGTGCTGATGGTGATAAAATTTTGGAAGATAGTTGTTGCTTCAGTAGTTTAGATGACCATGTACCAATATTTTCTAGGATCAAATCATCTCCTGAGAAACGGAGTTGTGAAGTTTTGAACAACTCCAACAAAGTTTTAGTATCATTGAGATACCCATGAATTGAATCATCAAAGCTAGATTGTTTAGAAAACGGAGCCATATCATCTGCAGAACAATTTACACTAATTTGTGATTAAAAATTTGAATTCAGAACCAAGATGTTCAAATTTTAGTGTCTAGCTCCCAGAAATACCAGAGGTGATGTCGTAGCCATGCGTACGCAGGAGGCGAAATGCCATTGCACACGTTTTGATGTCTAACATGAGCTCCTCTTCATTGTTGACCCAACACCTGCAAAACGAACGATAAATGAAATCAAGATATAAGGAATCAGTACAATGCCATAGAAAATTCTTTGTAGTTATTTACATCCTTTATTTAGGAGGGTAAATTAAAATTTCTTTTAAGTTTTTGCCACCTGTATGTCATGTCCAATATGTCTCTTATCTCATACGCAAAATGCCGAGAGATCCCTGTCCTTTCAAGAGTATCTACCGTGTAGAGCTGGGAATATATATCTTGTCGATACATTGCTGGGACTGCGAAGAAAGCAGCTGGTTAACATTCTTAATGATTTGTTTGCATATATAGATGAAAATCGAATATCAGTGTTCTTGAGGGTTTAGCAGGAGGAAATATAATTTCTAAGTTCAATATCTCATGGTCCCATGACACCAAGGAGGTATATGAATACGAAGGAAGGGAGGCACTGATCCACTACGGAGAATGTGGTAGCTAGATTAGAAGTTTTCTCTATAAATGCACATGGAGCACCTGGACCACCAAACTTGTTTACAAGTGAATCTAGATAGTTGAGTGCCCTGTCATTGAAGTTGTGCATTGCGACAGCTGCTGTTGTAGAAGGTGAGTTGAACAATGATCCGTTTTTCCTTTGATATGCCATTATCTCATCCCAATCTTGTAGGCTCCCTAACCCTTCCGATACATATGCCATGAATGCTTTCCTTGCTAAAATCGTGCCACCAGCATCCCTGATTGAAAAGTTAATGAAATTCAGGTGTAAACTGTCAAATAATAACACTAAATATTACAAGCAAACATTAATCGTAAAACTAGACGATGTGGAGAAAGGTCAATCTACATATCATGTTCTGACGAGTGTAAGGAGGATAACCCGGTCTGGTTCCAGAATTTAATTGCCCACGAATAAGATGTAATTAATTAATTATCATTTATTTTATTGTCTACTCCCTTTGGTCCTTCGCCTGCTGACTCTAATTTTTTTTTTCTTCTGACCTGAATTCTGGTCAAATAATACTTCTCCCACACAAAACATGCCTACAATTAATCGGAAAGGTTACAGAGTTCTTGTATTTGGCTAAAATTTCCAATCAGTTACGTTCTGGCCAATTAGTCGGTCCAGGTAATTCATTTTTGATGAACAAAAATATATTTAAAATTACATAACAATGAAGTAGAAAAAACATACTCCTAATATTTACGACTTCTAGAGTAAACATCACGCTATAACAGAATTGTTCTGGCACTGGTTGAAACTGAATTTGCTCTTGCGTGCAATCCAAACAAAACGACTAGTTTGATACTTTGATCAATTTCTAAAAATATTAATTGACTTAATCCATGTTGATTTGCAGTTACGCTGCCGCTATTTATTTACTACTGCCTTGTACTCTGACTTGATCCATGCTGACTTCCAGTTACGCTGCCGCTAATTATTTACTACTGCCTTTTACTCTGTCGCGCACATAAATAAAAAAAAATTAAGAATGTACTGCAATTAAATGTTTAGAAGGGAGATTTAACTTGCCATTTGTTGTCTAACCTTTCCAATTCAATCTTCCGTAGATGAAAGATCTCACTAACATCTGTTTCGCTAACAGGTAATCGCAAACCCATCCCTGCAGCGAGGCTAATCAGACCAGAAAAGGTCAGGTTGAAACCCACAGGAGTAACAGTTTGAACTTCCATCGCAATGGAGAAATTTCTTCCAACAAAAGTCAGACCTGTCAACATTTCTCATTGTGTTAAGGTATCGGGAGCCTTGAACATGAAGGTACGTAAGGAAGGTTAAAGTGACATGGACATATATACAATTACTACTCCCACCTGTCACAAATGTTTGACACTCAAGACAACATATTGGAACTTTGACTAGAAGTAAAATTTATTTTTTTGCTTGGAAACACAAAAACGATATATAGATAAAATATGTTTTAAATGTATATTTATAATATCTTGAGCGTATTATTTTACAAACGTATATTTGCATAATCACTCAAACTCTAGATCGAAGACTGTCAAAACGTCTAACATCCGCTTTTTTAGGGGAGTACATTTTTTTACCTCTTTTGATGTGATAAGGACCTGCATTCCACCTCTTGAGTGCAACAATGCAGGCCAATGTTGACAATAAAATATCCTTGTTGACGGATGAGATTGACGAGTTTATACCCCAAGATCCATCATCTTGTTGGTTCTGTAGCATCCACTCAACACATTGAGGAAAACATGGGCCGTCAGAGCCACGCATAGGCACCATGGCCACCCATGCCGTGTCATACAAGGATGGTGATAATTCTGGTTCCTGTAGTTGCTTCCTTATTTTACCTTGGAGTTCCTTTCTGTGCTGCATTATCCCAGCAGAATAATAAACTTAACTAAGAAATCATATAAAGGCGTCTGTAATTCCCAGATGTTTCAATTGCCGATAGGGTCTTGTGGTTGTTTGGATAACATGGACTTATTTTAAGTCCCTGCCACATCGGATATTTGGACACAAATTTGGAGTATTAAAAATAGACTAATTACAAAACCCATTCCATAATGTTGGACTAATTCGTGAGACGAATCTATTGAGTCTGATTAATCCATGATTAGCCTATATGATGGTATAGTAAAAATTTTCTAAATATAGATTAATTAGGCTTAAAAAATCCGTCTCACGAATTAGCTCTCATTTAAGTAATTAGTTTTATTATTAGTCTATTTTTAATACTCCAAATTAGCGTCTAAACATCTGATGTGACAGGGACTAAAATTTTACTCCATAATACCATCTTAAAAATAAAGAGGGTCTTTTTTAATGATAGTTTGAGGTGTTAAGATGGCCCCCATTTTAATAAAGAAAACCCGACTATCCATTTTACTATTTTTCTTCTATCGTTGATTAGGCGCTGAGCGAGTAGAGCAATTAGATTAAGCCACAGGATGTGGGCGAAGCTAGCAAAGGCCTAGCAGGAGTAAGTGGCGCCTCCCCAGTAACCAGTATGCTATTCATTACCCCATCTTCCTCAAGTTCAGGATAAATCTGAAGGTGATTGTTGTCGACTCGACTTAATTTCTCAACCACCAAAAGGTGATTCCAGTGATTTCCTTGACTTTCCAGCTGTTTAATCGACAATGTTATTGTCAATTTATTCCCTCACCATCCCACGATGCAATTTGATTGCGTCGATTTATTCATACCAACATAGCGCAGCAAACAAATTACATGTATCTGTGTATTTTAGCAGAATATTTTGTTTATTGTGATTGAGCTGCACAAGCTTGTGGCCAATTTTAGCATACTCAGCCATACGACCCCCTCACATTCCGGCTTTCAACTTCTGTAAATTGTGCTAATTTGTTTTTAAGAATAATGCATCTATCATCGTCCGATCAAATTCCAGTGAAAAATATGACTTATACGGAGGAGTAAAGTGAATTGTCTTATATAGTGTGGTTATGGTGTGTGTTGGTTTTTTTTTTTTTTTTGCTATTAAAACATCCATAAGCTAATTACCTTAGGATCTATTTGGTTTGGCTAAATGAAAATGGTAATAATATAATTAAAAGTGTTCTCCATTTTAATATAATCTACAATGTTATCTATTCTTTGATAATTTGCATATTTATTGACAAATATTAGTGGTTATTAAATGCCTGAATGCATGAAGCGTATTTAGAAATTCGTGGGTTCGTACCGTGCCTTGCAGGCTCCCTGAACTTCCCCCAACTTCTAGTCTCTTCTCAACACCTGCTGCTGCTGGGAAAAAGAAAGGAAGTAATTCAACATATATATCACCGCATAGTCCGGTCCGAACTATAAGCAATAGTCCCAAAGATATTTTTTTCTATAACAACATCATCTAATAAAAAGTACTTGCATATACTAGTCGAGTTGTGCATTCACACAGAGCCCATTAAATTATATGTATACTTTAATGTAAACTAACGTCTTTTAAATTGTAAGGAGCAAACTCTCTAATTTTTCATTAAATTAATTAAGTTTCTAATGAACATACATATAAATCGATGTACACACGATCGACATTTACCCCATATATCAAAAATATTTACTCTACCTGTGGTGACCATAGGAGGTCCCTTGCTCAATTGCTTTGGCACCATCCCACGGGATGAAGGTCCACGGAATTGCCACATGGAGCTTGACGAACCCAGCATCACGCTTCGCTGCAGCCTACGCTGCACGCACGTCGTGAAACAGCTAGAAGTTAAGAGATTAATTGCCCATTGGTTTAATCAGCTAGACACACGCATCATTTATGGCTGTAAATATATCTATATGTCTAGAATGATCACTAACTTAAAAGTCAGAGTGACATGATCACTAACACATAGGTTTATTAAAGATAAAGCCCATAAATCAGTAACAAAGTCATACAGAAATCAAAGTTAGAGGATTTGATTTTATACCTACCAATATAGACAGTTATGCATGCCGATAATATTTACTGAAGTGAAAAGAAGCCATTATGGCAGCACTCCACGGAGGAAGTCTAGACAAATAATTTAGGTTATTGACAACATTTCTGAAAATAATATGACAATTGTATATGCATAGCTTAATGAAACTGTCTCTATTTCCACAAGCTGTAAGTTTCCTTAACTTGGCCTAGGTCGGGTGTTGGCATCTCAATTACGAAAACGTTTACTGTCGGTCCTTGAACTCTAAGTATCATTCACATTTGGATTGAGCTTAGGTGAAGTTGAAGCAACAATTTCACCTAGTAAGGGCACACATTCTGAGCCATCCATTTTAATGATGTATGGTTCAGATTTAAAGCTACAGTACTTTGCGCCACAATATTTTGTGCTACAGTGTTTTACACAGTAGTTTCTATAATATTTTGTGCTACAGTGTTTTGTACAGTAGTTTTCCATGACATTTTTGTGTTGCATGTTTTGCTACAGTGTTTGGGTTGATCTGGATCTTCCGATCTGACCGAATGGCTAGGATTCGACTGATGAAGTTGCACTCATTACTAGAACTTCAGCAGAGCCAAATCCTTTACATTTACTTCCTCGGTCAACACAGGGTGGTTTTTATAACATGAAGCCTAGATTAAATAAAAATGACAAGACTATAGTATGAAATCAGTAATAAAATTTAAGAAAATAAATAAAAATATCATAAACAAACTTTTCATCCCGCCGCCCTTTTCCTCTCACAGTCATATCCAATATATCTTTCTTTATTGCTAAAGTTTGCTAGGTGACATTAAACATCATGATCTTTTCGTGGATATTTGCAAAATTTGAGTTTGCTAAAATAGGTTAAAAACTTATGGTACTTTGGTCGTGGATAAATATTCGCTCCATCCATAAATATTTGACATTGGTTAGCTGTATTTATAGATGAAGACGTCAAAACCATTATTTTAGTTGGTAGAAGAATAAATTTTAAATGACTAGCTAGCTCTACCCCTGTTTATAAAATAGCCCCAATTGTCATCTCCCTCCACGAAGAACACAGGGGCAACGACGAGAGCAGCATGAGGGTCGACGATGGGCAAGGAGCTGAGACACACGGCACGAATCTGCACTCCCGGCGATCTGGTTGTTCTGTCAGAATTGGACTCTAGCGGCGACCGACGCAGCGTGGCCGGTTAGTTCGCGACGAGGCTGGAGCTACGTACTGTGGTGGCTGATCAGAACCGGACAGTGGCGGAGGTTAGTTGGGGCCAACGTGGGTAGTGGCCCCCCCAGCATTTGATCAAAACCATTCCTATGAGTAAGTATTCACCAGGAGTTTCCTAGCGTAGTGGTTTGTCTGGTATGCAAAATTCCTTAAGTCTAGAGTTCGACTCCTCCCAACCTCCTTTTTTTCTCTTTTCCTCTTTTTTCTCCTCATTATTACACCTATAAAGGGCCAGGTTTTTCTTCATAACATTCAATTTTTTTTCAAAGAAATAGCAACATGGTTTGCCTTTTTTTCGTTTCCTCAATTTTGTATTGGTATTTTTTATATAACTATAGAATCCCTAAATAATCATTTTTTCTTCATACATATGTATTTTTCTTTGAATAAAATACATATGTTGAACTCATTCCTTAGTTGGCCCCCCCAACACTTCACTCCAAGCTCCGCCACTGGAACCGGAGGGAGTATATTCTTGCGATGTCCGGTAGTAATTGTGGATGAGAGTGTCCAATGACTTTTTGGTGTCTATCATCGATCAAAGATCACAATTTTCAGTGTCATGTAGAAGAATTTGTCGTATTAAATTATTTTGATTTTGCCAAATGTGCCACATGCCATCCCGTCATAAACCACCGGACCAGGATAAAATGTGACGGGTTTTGAGAGTTGAGCTATCAGTTGCAAACCATTTGAAAGTTAAAGACACCAAAATTAGACTAAGCTATAATAAGAGATCAAATATGGACTTATTTCCCATCAAAAAATTGGACTTTTGCTCGTATAATTGGACGTTGAGCAAGATATTTTAAGAAAATGACATATATTTCGATATTCCAACCTCTCCAGTGCATATATAGCCATTTATTATTACAATCATCAGAGTTTGAGGTTTGCGCAAGATATTTAGGTGGCCATATTACATTTTTAGTACAACAAAATAAAGAATTTACCCTGACATCCACTCCTAGAAGGCTAGAAATCGGCACAAAACGAGAAAGTACTTCATGCATGCACATCGGCTATGATCATGCAATAACTATTCAGACTATAACACTGTAAATTGGTCATGTATATACACATTAATTAGAGCATTACATATGTCCGGAGAAAGAAGTATACCTTACACCAAGGGGTTTGGATTTCAGAGAGGGGTCACGAGGAGGCGATTGATGAAGGCTAAGCAAGCAAACAGCTGGACTTTATATATGCACTTAATTCGCTGTTTGTCAAACTTCCATGCATATGCCTCAAGAAAATGGATGGGATCATTCGATCAAGTGGACTTAAAAATTTAGCTATAGGGAACGAAATAGTCAGCATAGGAAAAAACTACAGACCACTTTTCTTTCTATATATTTTCCCACAATTTCCTGGTTGGTTCGTTGTTGCTGCCTTGCTGGTTCCTTACCTTAATTAGATGTTTCCTTAAACAGGATTTGCACATGGAGATTAAAATTTGTTGCTCAAAGTAGAATATCGGTATAAGTAGGATACCGCAAAATATATCTGATCGATGGGGAGTCGTCGTTTTGTAAACGGCTTGTCCACGGCCTGGTACATTAGCATGCCAATAGTCAATACACGTGATATGACCTTATGGATAGCACGCTGCAAATTAAAGTAAATTTTCTTGATCTATCATGACAGATCTGACGACGATGGCTCAAACTCGCGATGAGTACGATAGCTAGTACTAAACTCCTCGGCGCTAATTAACGGGTGATAACGCTTATCTGTAACGGGTAGGGATAAATGATGAGTGACATAGAGCACTATTTGTAATAGCCTAAGGCCACGTGCAATAGGATAGATGCTTATATGGGGTGCTTAAGAAAAAATTGCATCTTAGCATCTGTATAAGAGCCTTAACCTCCAATAGAGAACATATGCTTTATTAATTAGAGCCCATCTTAATTAGTATCTCAAAGCTACAATGATCAACAAGGTTGAGCCTAAAAGTTTCATCTGACCTGCACGTAGCAAGTTATCCACCTTATTCTCCTGAGTAGCCACAGTATTTGAATCGACAAATGAAGAAGAAGGTGCCATGCATGTTAGAACCCGTCGCCGGCTTATCGAGGCGAGCACCATCAACATCCCGTCGACACCGGTGCATGTCGCCGTTGGGAGCCACCAGCAGGCAGCAGCCAGTAGCACGCCCTGCGGCCCGTACACCAGCACGCAACGAGCAAATCGGAGAAGATCAAAAGAGATTTTGTTAACAAATCAGGTTAATTAACTAGTTAGTTATTATCCTTTTTTTGGCGGGGTCCGATCCCAAGTCCTAGCGCTGCTAGCGTCGAGCGCCTCGGCTGCTCCTCCCGTAATCTTATTTTGCCGGAAGCGTTCGCTAGCGACCAACGCTTCCCCTGACACCGCTCAGTTTCGCGCAGGACCGATCTGACGAAAAAAAATCCGGCTTTCTTCAACAAGCATCTACCTAAGCATCCCATTAAACATGGCCTAATGGGCTAACGGGTTTTCTAAAAAAAAAGGCTAATGGGTGATAACGCTTATGTGGGTATTTAAAGCATTAGAGATAAGCGGTCATCGACGTAGAGCACTCTCTGTAATGAGCAAATTAAGGCAGGTTGTTAGCAATGTCAGACATTATGTTACATACGCCGACCAATTTAATCCAAAATGCTAAGCTGATGTGGAGATACATTGACCAATTCAACCCATAAAGCTAATTAAGCTGATGTAGATAAGATGGACACTTAATCCACTTTATACACTCCAACACTCTCTTGATAGGATTCGAACTCGAGATATCTAGCTCTGATATCATGCATGTTATACTGTATGCATTGACCAGCTCAGCCCAGAAGCCTAAGATAATATGGGGCATGAGTAATTTATTTTATACAGTTTAACAATGTCGAACATTTGTAAGAACTAGCTCCACACAAACTACAAGATGAATGCATTTAATGTATAGAAATAGAATGGAAGAATTATAACCAATCTTATAGTCAATCTATTGTACATGATAGTTACAATTTAAATTGGAGCTAATAAGTGAGATCTTCTATTAAACTTGCTCTAATATTTCCAACCTTTGAATATCCTTGATAGCTGTAAACTGAGAAGGAAGCATCCGGTTTTTTCTTTTTTTTAGATGACGGAAGCATCCCGTTCAGTAGCGATTAGTGTTGATTTTTATGGTCCATGCTGATATGTACCGAGAGTAGCATATTTATCACTACTCCCTTTCGGTTCAAAATCCTTGTTGTTTACTTGTTTTAGACAAGGTTTAAGTCATACTTTAATATTTTAACTGTAAATAGCTTTTAAAGCATTTAGCTAATAAACTTAAAAGATTATATACATAGATATATCTTAAAAGGCACTTTCATGAAATATAAATTTTCTTAATATAATTGGTCGACTGAATCTTTCGGCCGACCCGGCTAAAAAATATAAATTTATTAGGATATTAATTTATTCTAATAAAAATTAATGGTCAAATCTATATTTAAAATACCATGTCATTGTCTAAAACTAATAATTATGGGCACTGAGGAAGTATAAAATTTGCTCTCTTGGTATTGAGACATGCATCACATTTTATACTATAAACCTGATACCTTCAAAAGTAATTTTGTTTCACTAGACTTCAATCAATAATTTCTTTAAATTATTAGATTAGAAATACTTTATTATTCATACACAGTGGAGTTTCAATATGAATTTAGTGAGCGGCGATTTGATGTTGGTTCCAGCTTGTGTTAGGGGCGCATTCACAGGTGTGTAGGAAGGAATAAGTCTACTTGGGGTCTCTCAATTTCTAAAATCGGTGTAAATATAGTTCTAGACAGTATTATAGGTGGTTTTGGCTGACGTGGCACGTGGACCCCACATATCAGCCGGCTAAGTCGACATGGGGCCCATCTATCAGTCAAATGTATATAGAAAAAAATATCCCTCTTTCTCCTCTCTCTGTCCCCTCTGGACGGAGTAGACGGGCTGGGAGCGGCGCTTGGTCGGGTAGCAGACGACGTCGAGGTCGGCCTGGATGCAGAGCTTGAGGATGGCATGGAGCCTAGGGACGACGTACTTCTCCCTGCGCGACACGCGGGGCTTGCCGATGCGGTAGCAGTAGGGGAAGCCGACGACGTCGCGCGTTCGTGCCGCGCCGCCATGTGTGCAGCGCGTTCCTCACCGCGTCGCCGGGCCCGGCCCTCGCACGTCCGGATCTCGTGCCCGGCGCCGCCGATGTGCACATCCGGGCAGAACCTGCACCGCCACACGGGGACGTACGGCGGCGGCGTCGACGAGCTAGCGTGGCGAGGCTGGCTCTCCCGTGCGACGTGCACCTGTGCGCGACGGCGCCGATCGGTGCAGAACGAGGAGGCCATTCTCCGGCAGGCGCTCCAGCACGCGGCACGGGTTCTCCCGCCTCGCGCGACGGATGAGGACCTTCATCGGCGTCACTGTCAGCCCCGATCCTATCTAACTCACGCGAACCCCTGGACGAACACCTTACGTGCACCAGTGCAGCAGGCAAGAGGTACTCAAGAACAACACGAGGAATTTTGGTGCTTAACTTAGCGGCTTTTTTGATCTTTGTTAATGCTTATAAAGGAAAGACTCAACTACAGCATTACACTGAACGTGGCGCTCTCTCGCCACGCCAGCACGCACGCCATGATCTTGTGACCACGATGTCCATGATTTCTACCACGACCTGCTGATTCCGCGCCATCCCACGGCCAGGCCACAATGCCCAGTATCCTGCCATCCTAACAGACTCCTAACAACCAGGTTTCCAGGAACGCAAAAACAGGGAAACAACAAACTGGACTCGATCTCTGCATGGACGCATCATGCTTCATGCATCAGATCACGACGCGCGCATAATGCCACCTCAGCAATACCGTGCCACTATACTGCGGGAGGACCTATTTTGAACGGTTTTCGCAAGTTTAGGGTCCAATATTTTCGGTATTGGAGTGACGAGGGATCTAAATTGGACTTATTCCGTGTAAGAATGGTGCTGCACGTGTGTATTAGGGTTGTGCATATCCTGCCTAAAAAAAAAGGGTTGTGCATATCCATGTAATTTAAATACTTCATAAATATGCTTTTGTATCACGTCGTCTTAAAATTTAAATCAGAGGGTGTTCATTCTTAATTATCAATCCAAAATCATTGATATCCATCTTGTCACCGCAGACTAAAGCTTGCATGGGAAGAACTCTGACTTTTCAAATTCCAGACATTTGCTAGATATTCAAACTTTGTTTTTGTTGGCTTTAAAGTCATTGATAATCTAAGCCGATGACAAGGTTTTTGGACCACAACGATTCATCGATTGGGTTGCCATTTTTGTACTATAGAGTTAACATTCGGTGATTTCGCATCTCGTCTAAAAAATGTGAGATTATTTATAAAAGGGTAAAATCGGTGACCCAAAAATTTTCAGATATTTTCAAACCCATTTGGTACTTTATTTCCAGTGGTTAATTAATCCCGTGGACAAAAGGAAAAAGAGAATTCAGAATAGTAGTTAGCATGCACGGTATACATACTCTGATGCTCCCTTCGTCCCTTAATATCATCCTAAACAATATTTTTATATAGAAAATATTTCTCAATTTGATTTTGTACATGGATATCCATATAGCTTCTAGATTTGATTGATTTTTAATGTTATGAAGTTAAGGGGGTAAGTTGCAAAAATACAGTGTGAGTAGGTGGTGGTGGCAGATTCACTGCCACCACCACTATTGGTTTTTATAGGAGTATAGATTATCTAACTGAAATGTTATACCAGTCCAACCACATGTTAGCCATCGTATTAAAAAAACAGCACAGATACCTTATATTAATTTTTTTTCTGTAATAGAGCCCCATATGATAAAATAACTTATGAATTTATTAGTCCCATAACAAACTCCTACGAGAGGAAAGCTATTACCCCGGCCAAGGCTTGAACCTGTATAAAAACCTAATTCCTCTGTGTTTGTTTTATATTCTTGTTAGTCTTTGTATCAACGAATTCTCTGTGTATAACGAATCACATATTTGACTCATTAGTCTACGACATGCCTATTTATGCGTATGATCTTTTTTTTATCAAAAAGAATATTCTGTTCAACATAGAGGAATATGACTATTTGAGGGTTTTATTTTTTTTAGATAATGGAATTAATTCCAGCCTTTACTTTAAAGAAGTTAGCCAATTATTACAGGGTTTGCAAGACTAGTGACTATGAATTACAAAAATATACAGCTTGATTAAAAACAAAAACAAAAAGACTACTAAACAGACCACCCTAGAATAGATACCGCCATCTATGGTTGATCAGAACTTTGCGTGTGTAGTTCTTATCTTCCTCAAACCAAACAATTAGAATCTCTAAAACTTGCAGTCGATCCTTTTAATGGAGCCATACGTTCATCACTATTGGCGAACAACGTCGAACCAAAGTAGAAGAAACCCAGAGATTAGCTAAGCTGTAAACAATAGTCATTAGTCCAAAACATTCCAATTACCCTATCCAGCGAAACCAACTCAACCAATACACAGATAAACCTCCAACGCGATGCCTTCAAAAAGGACACGGCATCTGAAATGTCGTCATCACTAGGTTTTCACCCGGAGAGTTCATTCAATACACAAGTGACGGAGACGACTATGGAATTATGACATCGCCTTCAAGAAGGAAAATGGCACCCACAGGCATCACCAATGTCATCGGCATCCCCGCCACTCCCGGCTGTCACCGCCGCCTTCGGCCGGCGTCGGCGCGAAACCGGCCGACCCTGCCGCCATCGGCCACCATGAACGCAGATCCCGTTCCCCGCTGTCGTTGATGCCGAACCGCCGCCGTGAACGCACACGGCCGTCCCCGCTGCTGTCGACGTCGATCCGCCGCCTCCGGCTGCCATCGAAGTCGATCCGCTGCCTCCGGCTGCCGTACGTTGGCACCGTTCCTCCCGTGTCCGCCACCTCTACCGACGCCTATGCAACGCCGCCTAGCCCCGCCGCCACTGGCTGCAGCTGGCGCAGCGCTGCCCGGACCCGACGCCTTCGGCCACCGCCACCACCTGCGCCTTCCAGGCCAATGGCGGCCACTCCCACCATGGAAAGCTTTGCCGCCGCCTTCCTCGCTGGCTGCGCGGCCATGCTGGCAGCTCGCTCCGCACGGTGACGAGGGAGAGGAAGGAGGAGAGAGGTGGTGGCGGCGAGATCGAAATCGCGACCGCGTTTTTCGGATCAGGTTGTTACGCGATGGATTTGCTATGTGCTGAAGGAAGGGAAATCCCGTGGATTTTGTTGCATGGATACGACGCTCGACAGCCGTGGATTTGAGGGTTTTATAGTCACAGACAACAAAATTTTCTCATTTGAATGATTTTATTTTTTTTATAGGAACTGATAAACAGTATTTGAGAATCAAGTGTTCTTCTCTTGATGACATTTTAGGAATCTAAAAAGAACCCTACATTGATATTACATTTCCTTTTATGTATATGCCTAGAAATAACATAATACGTGCCACTCATCCAAACTCTCACCTTCAACATTCTTGTAGTTTTACATATATACGAAAAAAATGTCCATGCACCACGATATGATATAGAAGAAAAGAAGTGGTCAATAGTTTTACCACGTGATCGAACGTATTTCAGTTTTCTTTCTCATGTTTTTCTTGGTTGAGTGTTTTTAGCTCCAACAGTTTTTTGTAGAGCTCTTTTTTTGCTAATGTAGGTGGGGCCTAAATGTGTTTACGTTGTAACCGAACTGTCGTCATGATATGACAGTGGTGGGGATTGGTGTGGTCAGGCACGGGCCATGGCCACCACGCGTCTTGTGTTACACACTTCAAGTGTTTTACCCAATTAAGAATTAACATTGTTCATAGAACATCAAGTCAAGTGCTAGAAATATTGAGCGTAAATGGAGATTGAAAAGTTACTCATATGGATATATAATTAAGACGTTTTAATTATATCCAATTATAAATTTAGTCAAAGTTAAATAAGATTGATTTACAATAAAACGTCTTAATTATATAATTAAGACGTTTTATTGTAAATCAACCTTATTTATAATTGGATAAATTGCAGTAAATGGAAAAAGTTACTCATATGGATTAATTAAGACGTTTTCTTGTAAATCAACCTTATTTAACTTTGACTTAATTTATATTGTAAAAGATGGCAACATCTAGAACATCAAATAAAATCAACCATGGTTATGGTCATAATCGTGGCAATTCAAACTAGAAGCAATCTACGGGCAGTTGTCTCGTCAGCTGGCCAAACTGATCTGAAAGATGCAAATTATAAGGTGATCTGATTGCATGGCATGAATCGTTCCTAGCTAAGCCAAGAAACAAATCAATTGAGGGGATGCAAACATAACAGTGGAAAACACCCGTGATGCATGGTTGCGCACCTTCAGAATGCGGTTTCTCTAGGATGAATGCCGCGGTGTAGCTGCGACCCAATCGAATAGGGGCGCGTTCGCTACTTCGGGCTGGCAAAATGGCTTAAAAGGCACACAAAACAAGAAACAACATTAGCACATGATTAATTGACTATTAGCTATTTTAACCTTGAAAAATAGATTAAAGTGATATTTTAAACAACTTTTGTGTAGAAATTTGTTTTTAGAAAATGCACCATTTGACAGTTTATAAAAACATCCTCATATGACACGGGGCGAAAAACACTGTTCTAAGTAGCCATTCCTCAGGTAGCTAGCGAACAGCTAGCCCCTACATCCCGAATTGATCTGATTTACAGTAACACATGGGGTACAGGTGGTGGATAACACACATATGACACGGGCAACGAAATGCTGCACTTTGGGTGAGACATAGAAACACACAATGATAAGTAGAGGAGGATCTAGCCTTTTTTAACGCAGACAGGGATATCGGAGTAAATCGGAGTATCTTTTTTCACATCATCGCGCGTGATCGGAAACAAAATTGTTCAAGATGAAAACGTATTCCATGAAGGTGTTGACGGATGAAAATCATTGACTACCATGGAAACTAGTCTCTTATTATAAGAGATGTACTCATAATTTGCGGAAGAACATATATTAACCTATTATTCATAATTATTATAAATTAAACAGTCTAACCAAAATTAACTATCTATGCATCTCCCTATATAGGTTCACTGGCTCAGTTGTCTCAACATATGAGAACATTTTGGGACAATTTACCTCGGCAAACTTCTCTACCACCATGTCTGTTTCCATATTGGCCCTTGCTACACTTCTTCTGTTCTTGTGGGGCCATAGCCAATGTGTATACAACAAACAGTATAAACCTCTGTTGTTAATTGTTAAGATATTCTCCCCGTAAGCGAAGTGTGGCCATGCAATGTTTTGGCCATGCTGCAGGCCTTCTACAGTGTAGCGATGGCTCCAGGTCAACTTGCTTCTTGCGCCCTCCAACACCCACACCTATGGGGACGCGAGATCAGATTAAAAATTAAAAGTATACTAGTTGTATAAAAAGGAAGTAGTATTGTTTCTTCAATCATCTATAACTGTGTGTTTTAATTATTTAAAATAACGTGTCCTTGTTATATTATAGTAGTAGTAAAATGTACAATTAAATTTCAATATATATTTTTTACGGGTTTGCACGAATATACTAAATTCGAAAAGATACATAAATTTGTACAATGTGGGAGGTATATTGTGCGCTGCGATAGCGGTATATTTATGAAATTCCTTTTTGCTATGCCATAAGCCCATGAGTGACACTGGTATATAGTGCAATTTTCTTTGAAATTCTGTATATACTCGTGCAAATTCGTTGGAAAAAGAAGGAATATCCGAAATTTAATTCGTAAAATGTAATACCTCGACGTTCGACGTCGTGTTTTGGTACGATGTGATGGCGATTCCCAGCTTTCCGGCGACCTCCGTGAGGCGCCAATGGCACCTCTTCATCATAATGGCAATCGCCGCCGGCGGCAGCGGCTTAACGCACGTGACGCGCTTGTCGTGCTCATGGTCAAGCGACACGATCCTCTTGTCCTTGGTGACCCAGTACGTGACACCGTCCACACTGACAACGCACCGATTGAGGTTAAGACACTCATCGACATCGGCGCCGTGATCTCACGCCACGTCGATGACGCGTCGCCTAGCGTGAGCACCTTCGCCACCACCATATCCGCCGCTGCGTCGCGGCCTTTTTTGGTGTAGACGGCGACGACGACGGCGAGAAGGTGGACGATCTTGTACTCACCCGTTAGCGGGTGGTACGCGAAGCTGAGCCTCTCGGGCCCTGCCGTTGACCAGGTTGACCCATACGGCAGCGGCACAGGAAGGCTCTCGCCGTGACCGGGTTGACCACGACGATGTTGTCACCGCGCCATAGGCAGATCAGGCCGTTGCACGTGCCGACGATCTCGCCGCCGCCGTCGCTGAGATGGATCTTCCTGGTGCCGCCGCGGCCTTTGCCGGCGAGGTCGTCGAACACGCGTGCGGTGGTGGCGCAGGCGAATTGCCGGAGGGAGGCAAGCGGCTTGGGGCGAGCTGTGCTGATCTCCGGCGCGAGGTCGTTGTCGTCGACAGCGTCTCGCCAGCGGCGGCAGACGAGGCGGACGCGGCGGCGGCCGCTGATCGGAGGGAGGCGGAGTATGATCTCGATGAGGGGGTCGTCGGGAGGTTGTCCCACCTGCCGTCGACGGCGGCCATGGCGACGAATCGACTATGAATCTGGAGATTTTCTGCAATTCCGCTGACGTATGTATATGCTTGAGGCGTAGAGTTGTGTCCCGTATGCATGCCCGTATGTACGTTCTCGTGTAGAGTCATAGTCATGTGGAAAATAATAATGATGAAAAAGAGCCATAGTCGGCTGCTACTACACCAGATTTCTTGAGATATCGTTTTTGTTGGATGGATTTCGGCGGTGAAAATTCCGAGCTGTAATTTTTGCACAGATGGCTTGGAGAGATTCATGGCGTTTCTATGTCGATTGTAAACAGGACTTCATGAGATGTTTTTACTTTTCTCCCGAGATTGCAAACTCATATTCGTCATGTTTTACCTCTAAAATTACTACTCCCTCCGTTTCATAATGTAAGATGTTTGACTTTTTTGCTTGCAACGTTTGACCATTCGTCTTATTCAAAAAATTATAAAAATATCATTTATTTTGTTTGTGACTTACTTTATTATCAAAAGAACTTTAAGCTTGACTTTTTATTTTTTATATTTGCACAAAAATTTTAAATAAGACGAATGGTCAAACATTGTAACCAAAAAAATCAAACATCTTATATTATGAAACAGAGAGGTAGTATGTTTCTTTGGTCACCAATGATCTACAATATAAAAATATAAAAAGAAATCAAGACAATTTAACTTATGGTTATGTCTAGGTAATTGACTTGACCTGTTTATGCCAGTAGACCCGTTTCCGGTTGCAACGCATGCATGGATACATTTTTCTAGTACTAGCAAAAATGACCATACGTTGCAACAGGTGAAAGCAATTTTTATCTTTTATATTGCTGTTGCGTATTTCATTAAGATCAGGTTCAAAAATTCAAGGTTAACCAATAATCTTTTGAGCAATTGGATAAAATAATCAATCATGACACCAGTTTGGAGTACTCGATCACACCGTCGGCATCGTCATTGTCACCGTCAGTTTGTAAAGCGGTGGCGGCCTGTCAAAACAACGGCTGCACGACTGAGTAAGGGGCGGCCCATCGCGGCTAAGGCCCAACCCGGAAGGGACGTGAGCCGCCCGATCGAATCGGATGGCCAGAATGCCTCCCGGTCGGATGAAGTCGGGGAAGAGTCAGGGAGCAAACCCTAGCTCCCTCACTCTCTCCCCTGATTAGTGCGGTGGAGCTCGACGACAGCTATGACCAAGCATGTGTCCGGTCAACGAGCCCTTGAGGCCCGTGATGATGGCGGCAGAGGCGAAGATAAAAGTCACCGGCTAGAGGGACGCCAATGGCGACGGGCGCCCCTCCCCTCTTCTCATTTCCATAGTCCCTCCAGCGCCTAGGTGTGGTGGCGTGGCGTTGATGACGGCCGTGTGGGCACAGTGAGGTGGCCACCATGGTGTGCGGTCCTGCTGGCCCGTGGGCTCGTGAAATGGAGTCCAACGATACGGTGGCAGTAGCTTAGGCCACATGCGTCGGGGGGTTTCCTGGCAAGTCCGGTGGTCAGATGGCCGGCGCTGGAGCGGCGGCAGTGGCGACTACAACGGGCGGTGACAGAACGCTGCGACGTGATTTCAGCAGCGACCCTCGCAAGCCGCTCCTCCATCTCGTCTTCCTGCTATGTCGCCGCGAAGTCTCCTCGCCCCTCGCCAGCCGCCGATTTGGCCCTGCCAGGTGAGGATCCGCTTGTCGCTCACCTCAATTCCCCATCCCCCAGGCTAGGTTTTGGGGTTGCCGCCGTGCGGAGTGCAGGTGCTTTTACTGTGTTTTTTGGCCATGGGGTCTACCTACATCTGTGCGTTACTGTGTTTTCAGTGGGGATAGGGTTGGTTTGTGCACGATTGGGATGAGTCCGAAGGAAAGATCGTTCCTCCACCAAACAAAATCAAATGCCGCAAATTCAGGCCATTGCGGTTGGGCTGGTTGGGCCCGCTGTGACGTAGATCGGGGAAAACTATGCCAACATACGAAAGCTTGGGCCTTTTACAATCGGATGAGGTGGCTCGTAGCTCTAGCTTACTACATCCGCAAAAAAATGCCACATGTGTTGTGAACCAAACTCTGCAGAGGTTCTGATGAGGACATCTCTCGTGACATTCTATTTACCAATATTGATGAGGATCCTCAGCCTCATGGCTTACTTATGAGAGACCTTTGACACGGGTTAGATTGAAACATCTACGACATGAGGTGAATCTATTCCTTAATGATTATGAGCTTGCCTCCTCTAAGAATAATGTACTACCTAATGGAAGTGTATTGCTTGTTCTCAGGTTCGAAGTACATGTAAATGGTGGCACAGCCACTTGACATTCAAGGAGAGCAAGTTGAAGTCGTTGTGCTGATATCCATGTTCGGATATCCAAGTTCACAATCAAATCTGTATCATTATGGAAGTTCTACCCCAAGTGTTACACTTGGATGGAAAGCCCTTGAAGTTTACTTTCATTTGCAACAAACGGCACATCGATTGAATTTATGTAGAGAAAGTTATGCCCGTTTTAGTGAAGACTGCTCCAGAACCGTGCAGGGAGTGTTCCTTTTATCAATTCGGACTGGTCCGAACTTTTGCTTGTGTGTTACTTTTCTCAGCTCAGACTTAGTCCGAACTTTTCTTGCCTGTTTCACTTCAGGCCCATGTAACTTCAGTTTAGCCCAACTAGGAGGAGTGTTCCTAGTATAAATAACCCTTGTAAACCTGGTGGAAACCCTAACCACGAATTGAACTCAGAAAATAGAGAAAAGCCAAGTGCTCTTATCCTTAGGGTTGTGCCATTGCTGCCCCCTTGAGGATTGGGAGTCTTGCTCTACCACTTGTTCTTGTGTTTCCTTGTGATTTACAAGAGCATCGCCTCTTCTTTGCGTGGTTCAGGTTAGGCACGACCAAAGCGTGTGGTTAGACGAAATCATTTGTCACAGGTGGCTGTTTGAGCAGCTGTTGGTGCCATCGGTTCGTTAGGTTGCACGTGTCAAGTTATTCTTAGATACTACGACGAGAAGATCGGGCAATCCCCCATATCAGGTTCTTGTGTCCCTTGAAGGGAACAGATTCCTCATCAAAAAATTGTCAGATGTAGGCAGAATGTGAGAGGAAATTTGCCATCCCATAGTACATGTGGGCTCATTGAAGCTACTCATCGCTGTTCTCCTCACTGTGAACATCGTGTCCTTGCATGTCTCTTCACCCAAAAAGTTGCTAGAGCTACACACGATCCTTCCTTTGACTGTGAAAGCCCTTAAAAGGATGGAAACACCTTCAACTTTGATAATAATAGGTAAAGATATGAATTACCAGATCTAATTTCTACTGACTACTAAGCCCATTATGCTCACTGATAAAAATAGGTAAAGATATGTGTTTTAATAGGTAAAAGCAATTTTTAATGCTTATCAATTTCGTATTATAAATCTATAGTTAGAAGGAGAAGAAGTACATTTGGCCAACCAGATCGGAAACGCTCGCCCGTGTCGCTCCCCCAAGGCGACCCAGGCGGCGACGGCTGCACCACCTCTCACGCACCTCCCCCTCCCCCCCCCCGCTTCGCTGCCATGTAGATAAATTTTAAACTGCCGTGTAGATAAATTCTTTTACTTGTTAATGTCTTGATTAAGATTGGTGATTTAACTCTTTTATGTTTTGAAAATATTTAGTCACCTATGCCGAAATAGATTGCAATTTGAATATAACTGGGGCTTTTATGAAACATGTGGTTATGTGCCATAAGTCATAATACACGCAGTTTTCTGTGACATTGACCATAAAAGATGGGTTTTTTTAAAATTTGCTCTTTTTATAATGTTGACTTTGTATCCCGCTCATTTTGTTATAATGGTGGAAAATGCTTTACCTGAAGCAGTGCAAGAAAAGCTATTGAAAAATGTGACATGGCAGCGTGAATTCTTTTAATCATCACAGTAGCACCATAATAACTTACCCATAACTTCTCATCAGACAACTTAATTGGTGTATTTTCGCAGTGGTCTTTGGAAGGCTATCTATCGAAGGAAGCAAAAGAAGATGAAAACATTCCGGATTGTATGAATTTGCATGCATATATAGTTGCTTGACATGAGTCCGAACAATCTAAACCATCGATGAGTCAATTGTGTCCGATCAAACATGTCCTTTTAATCATCACGGTAGCACCATAATAACTTACCCATAAGCCTTATTGTATATGTCTAATGTTTCAGTGGTCTCAGTATAGGAGAACATTCTCAAGTCTCTGGTATCAAACTTTGCGACTGGCGTACCTGCTATGGCTCTTATGAGAATACTGTCATCCTGCAGTGAGCATGACAAGTGCTTGTACACTATATTAAAAAATGTTTTTCCTAGCACTTGTTGATAAATGCTTGTTAATACACACTTGTCATACGCAAAGTATGCATGTTCCATCTTCTGGCTAGGTTGAAGGCCTTGGATGGTGCGCCAATGGCTCCACCTTTGTTTGTCACCTGGTCCCTTTAGTATCCACACCTATAGAGGTACAACATACAGATTAAATTATGTATGAAGCAAATTAGTTCTTGATTAATAGAGAATGTACATTCAACATTATCTTATGTTAGCACCCAAGGATCTCTGCTCATCCAAGCCTTTTTGGATTCGGATAAGCTGAACCCTGGTAACGTAGTAGCTAGATATCTGTTTTTCTGTTTGTTTTCAAGTGTTATTTTTTCACTATGTGTGTATATATTATGCTTAGATATGCGGAGCATAATACGTGCATATATAATTTGTAATATACAAAGGTTATATCCAATATCAGGGCCCATAATTAATACATACGCAAGAGTTGTGAAGTTTATACCTTAACGATGATCGTGTTCCGTCGGTCGATTTCGACGGCGACTGCCAGCCTCCCGCCTACTTCCGTCAGCTGCTCGCAATAATGTCCCTCATCCATCGCCGGCAATGGCGTCACGGGCGTGAAGCATTCGTGCTCGAGGTCAAACGACATGATCGTCCTCCAGTCCTCGGTGATTCAGTACGTGGCGCCATCGACACTCACAACGGATGGTTCCCATCTCTTGTGCATTGCCGACTGGGGCATCCGCACCGTCCGCCACGACGCGTCCTCACCCAGCGTGAAAACCTCCACTGTCCCGTTGAATGGGAAGTGGAGGATCTTGTACTTGCGAGGACGTACTTGGGCTTTGGCCTGTGGGCCTTGGGTGGTGGGCACGCTGTTTGCATTTGCCGGATTGGGAGTTTGGGACCGAGATTCTTTTAATTTTGCAACGCGGGCGCGCGCGAAATAATTCCATACCTCGCGCTGGAGGGCGGCGGACAGCCAAAGACGCTGCTCGGCGGTCGACCTTCCGCGGCTGCTTCCTGTCCGTCCTTCCAGAGCATCTCCAGCAAAGCCTAATTAAGATCTTTAATTAGATTTGAGGGATTAAAACAAAAAAAAGTCAGTTAGGTCTCTATTGAAGCACTCAAAATAAATATAAAAGCTCTCAAATCCTTCCCCTCAGTCCATAGTACTAGGGGTTCTACGTCCAACCCTCATTTCAAATAGTACGTGGATATACCATACATAGTAAATTTTGCATATATATTACATAACAAATTATGTATTATGTATATATTATTATTTATAAATATTTTAACTATTGAACATTCTCGTGAAGTCTAACATTTACGTGTAGCATATACCATTTTTTGTGTTTGGAATGTTTAAATTTGAATTTAATAGTGATGTTTTAAAATATAAATTTAAATATGGTTGAGTCCTACCTGTTAGAGATACCCATATTTGAATTATTATGGTGTTAAAGTAGTTATAATCTATGTGTATGTGTATGTTAACATAGTAGATAAACAAATTAGGGGTTGAGAAATAAGGGCTATTGCTGGAGTTAAAAGACATATTTGAGGTCTATAAAAATTAGGGGCAGCCCTCATCTAACCTTTAGGAGCTTGAAAATACGGGCTATTGCTGAAAATACGGGTGATTCGCAAGTGCCCGAGACGTTCTTGCCTTTCTCGTGACGACCTCGGCTTATAGCCATCATAGCAGCACGACAAGATGAGCACCACAGAGAACTATGATAGCGCAGCTGCGACCACACAAATAAAGAAATTCCACTAAGTTAATAAGACAGAGGATCAATTGTCATTAACCTTGGGTTTTCGGTGAAAGCAACCAAACATTCACACAAAAATTCAAATGAAAATAAACATTAAATCAAACTAATGCTACATGGATGCTAGATATGCCAACTCTCCATGCAAGCACACAATACTAGAGAAACGATCTTTGCTGGGTTGGCCAAAATCCATATTATTCCTGGTTCAACTAAAATCCAGGACTAAAAACCATTTTTAATCCTGGTTTAAATAAATACAATGGGCCTATATGATCTTTATGTCCCGGTTAGTGTCGTCAACCGAGACTAAAGATGATATTTAGTCCTAGTTATATTTGTGTCGGGCAATGTCAAGACGCTAGAGATTTTCAGTCCCAGTTGACAATACCAACCGAGACTAAAAATAAATCTTTAGTCCCGGTTGATATCTTCGCCGGCCTGTCCTCCTTCTAGCATTTTCTTCGTCCTTATTAAATTATTGTTTGCGCGAGAGGCGCTGGCCTGATATCTGTCACACCGTGGAAAACCAATTCCAGAATGCTAGTGTATTATTCCCCATCCCAGAATAGGCAGAGTACACAACGACATTGTTGATTATTACAAAACCAGTGTTACGAATAAAACGATATTAAAGTACTTAAACAAGACAGGCACGCAGGCCCACACTGAAAGGTAAACGACAAAGCAGCGGAAAACGATGAAATCCTACGGCAGCTCCACAGGCACTTGATGGACGAATAAGCCTAGTCTTCAAAGTCTTCTTCTCTAGCGTAACCATCTTTTGAAGTATCGAGCAAGCAAGTATAGTGAGTACTAGAGTACTCAGAAAGCGAGTGCATTGGATAGCTTGGGAAAGGATGAAATGTTCTAAGCTACATGGTGGGTTAGGATTTCGGGACATCAGGTGTTTTAATCAAGCACTCCTAGCTCGACAGGCTTGGCGTTTGGTGATGATCCCGAATAGCCTTTGTTCTCGAGTATTAAAGGTGAAATATTACCCACATGGGAATATTTTGGATACAGCTTTTCCGTCGATTTCCTCTCCTACGTGGAAAGGAATTGAGCACAGGTTGGATCTCCTTAAAAAAGGATTGATTTGGAGGATTGGTGATAGCCGATCAATGAGGATATGGAGAGATCGGTGGGTATCACATGGAGATAGGCTGGAGGTGCTGCAAAAGAAATCCAGGAACATACTTATTTTGTCAGGGAACTTATGAACCCGGACAGTAACACCTGGAATGAACCGTTGATCAGGCATGTGGCAGGGGAAAGAGATGCGGCTGAAATTCTAAAAATTCGGCTGTCCACAAGTGAAATAGAGGATTTACTAGCTTGGCATCATGAGAAAAATAGGATATTTACGGTTCGAAGTGCTTATAAATTAGCATGGTGATTAAAAACAAGCAGTGAGCTAAGCTCATCATCAAGCTCAGCTACAAATGGAGAGAGGAAGCTATGGAAGAATATATGGAGTGCAGATGTGCAGCCAAAAGTTAAAGTCTTTGCTTGGAAGCTGGCTCTTGACAGACTTCCAACATAGCAGAATAAATGCAAAAGAAGGATCGAACCATCTGGTATATGCCCAATGTGTCAAATGGAGGAGGAAATGGGTATCACGCCACTGTTGAATGCACTTTGGCAAAGGCACTTCGACATGAACTTCGCAAGGAGTGGGATTTACCTGATGAAGAAAGCTTCGGCAGAACAGGTCCGAATTGGCTGATTATTTTGCTTGATTCTTCAAAAGCAAGCGAAAGATCGCATATACTTTATTTGCTATGGAGGGTATGGTATCTACAAAATGAGGTGATTCATGGGAAAGGAGACATTTCGATATCCAATTCGGTGAGTTTTTGGATCAATTATGGGAATCTGTTTGGTTGAAAGGATTGTGTGCTGAGATTTGTGGAATTGATTCTTGCATTAACCTATTTTGTGATAGTTAAAGTGCAATTTATCTTACTAAAGATCAGATGTTCCATGAGAGGACAAAGCACATTGACATCAAGTACCACAATGTTCCCGATGTAGTCACGCAAGATAAGCTAAAGGTATGCAAGATTAGTACTCATGATAATCATGCTGATATGATGACAAAGCCTATTCCTATTGCTAAGTTTGAGCTTTGCTCAAGCTTAGTTGGTATAACTGTTTAGCCCAAAAGGCCATTTGGCGACGAAAGTATGTTTCTTTGTTGTGTTCAGGGTGAAGGAATATGTTTCTTTGCTGTGTTCAGGGTGAAGGCTTGATTGATGCTACAAGAAGGGATTTGTCTCAAGGTGGAGTTTGTTGAATTGTGATCCAAATCCACTTATACTAGTTGACAAGAGGGCCGGCGTGAGCTGGAGCGCAGCTTCGACCCGTCGCCGGGATCAGTACCCTATTAGGGTTTCATCGATATATATACCTCTTGTAAGCCGCCGTTCGGCGTTGTAACCTCACCCCGATATAGTGAAGACTTTTGTTGGCCGGCGCCCGTGGTTTTTTCTCTCCCACCTTGGGAGGGTTTTCCACGTTAAAATCTCGTATCCTCTGTGATTGATCTCTATTCTTTATCGTTTATATGCCTATCATCCTATAACAGATGATAACTATGATGATAGGACAGAAGGTGGAACACTATTATAGGTCAAGTCATGAAGAAGATATTTCAAAGAGAAAGAAACCAACCCAAGTCTCTGTACATTCACGTTACTTGATGGCGGTGAGCCTAGTGTAGGCTTGTCAGGTTGCTCCTGTATGAGCAGCAGACAAACCGATCCAAATCTCGGTACACAGAGCCCTAACAAGGAACAAAATCTGGTTGATGCAGCATACTCATCAAGGTGTAATTTATTGGAGTTTCTATCGAACATGTGCCTATAATCGGACATGGGTAGGACTTATAAGTTTTATAGGTTTAGGATAGACCTAGAGTCAAACTCTGCCCAAGGCTATCTCTAAAATAGAGAGGAACACCTGACACAATCAGATGTGCCATGGGTGTTGCCACTTAAGGTGTAACTATGCTGGTCCTAGGAAGAGTGTCTCGGTATTGTCATCAGTTTTGGAAATTTGGACCTTTTGTGGCATTCTTTCACATTTGGCAACTGATGATGTTTTTTGTACTGGTTTATATAACAATTTACATACATTTTGAAGTATAATTCTAAATAACATTGGCTGTCAAAGCAGTCTCTAATGCACATGTTTTTAGCTCTTAACAATATAAAATTTCAAGGTTTGAATGTACGCATTCTATCTAGTATATCATGTTTTGAGAACGAAGGTAGTACAATTTAATGTTGAAAATATATGCCAGTTGGCATCAGATATGATACTATCGAGAACATCTTATTTGAAGGAGTAAAATACATTAATGCATTATATTGTAAATTAGCTGTCTAATCCATAAAGGACACATGGTGGGTTGTCCATCCTGGTTGTAAATACGTATTATTTACTATAAAGGGCAGTTTTTAAATGCCAGCGGAGCATCCGGTGTTCTTATATCTAAGCAAGTGCATAGCTGAGGGAGGGGGCAAGAGTGGGGAGAGTGGAGGCGGAAAGAAAGGGGAGAGGGGAGAGAGTTCTTGGATCTTGGTTTTAGCATGGATGAATCACCATCTAAGGTGATTTTAGACGATGAGGATTATAATGAGGTAAAATCTCTTGAGGAAGGAATGAAGAATTTGCTAGAGCCACCAGGTTGGCTTCCAGATGGCTGGATTATGGAGGTCAATCGTGATAATGATGGCGCGATCTACCGGGTATGTACATATGTCGAGGGTCATCTACTTTGGAAAACTCATATTTTATAGTTTGTTCTAAAAGAATTTTTATGCCGTGTTCTTTATTTTTTGCATCTGTGTAGTACTACACATGTCCCTTTTCCGGAATCACTTTCACAATGAAGTCCGATGTGCTACGTTATCTTTTCTCTGGGATAGATCAATACTCATTGGAATCGAAGAACTGTGATGTATACGACAATCTTACGGTGAGTTATATGTATGACATATCATTCAATATTGTATTTATTTATAGAATTAGTATGTCTGAGTCCCACCATGACATATGTAGAGGACACATGACTGGCTTCCAAATGGATGGTTGGTTGAGATTAGAGCCGGTGGTGAGAACATGGACAAGATGTACAAGGTAGGTTTTGACTCTATTCATATCAACTGCTCCTATATGCTAACTCGTTTATGTTCGTCAATTCATTATGAAACATTAGATTGTTGTCTGAAATGCGGTAATTTGTTATGAAACATTAGATTGTTGAAGATGTAGTTGGATTTTATATAGATATGTTCAATGATAAATAAACATGGCAATATATCAACGGCCTTCCTTTGACATATGCAAATTCATTTACTTAGACTTATTGAAATGAAGTAAAAGATTAATTCCATAATCATTAACGCAATTTAAGGTTAGTAAAACCTTACTCTAATAGTCCGTCCAGCCGATAGAGATAACAGATTAGTAATGAGGGTGAGTCATCTTTTAACGGTTGGTTAGCCATTAGCTTGCAAATGACCTATAACAGTTGAAAACTGCAAACAAAGACAGGTCTATCACCAATGTCAAATGACAATGACCTTATATTCTAACGAAACGTTACTGACGAAGATGATTCACCTTTTTGTTTCCAAAATATGTGAATTGGTACTGTTTACTCGCCGCCAAATGTGATGCAGCTTCATCTACATCACCATATTTGAGGGGAGCTTGAGACTGCTCCACCATTCATCAGTGCACCCACCACCATGTCCCTTGAATCCATTGTCATCCCATGAACCCATCACAATATTTTGACCAGTAGAGTTGGGCCCGTTGGCTAGACCAGAACAGAGAGGGGACGATGCATGCAGAGGTTAGGTTGATCGATGCTGGAACTCCGCAAGGCCGCTGCTCTATTATCCTCCCAAGCAACATGTTTCTGTCACTTTCCTTGAAGCTTTTGGAATTTCATTGGCCGTCAATCACAGTTGTTGTCAGTATAATGAGTATCACTGAGTGGGCTGAACACATTGTCATGGTGCTTTCATACCAGGCTAGAGCAGGAGACAAGCAAAAGAGGAAATGGTGGATGTGAGTGCAAGGCATCTTGCGAGATGGGACAGAGTGAAAAAAATGAGACAAATGAGATTGCTATGGTCGCTTTCTCAAAAAAAAAATTTCAGGGGGGGGGGGTGGTGGTGGCTGAAATAGATCCATAGATGTATGGGAGGCTGATAAATGAAGGTAGAAAAAATGGATTGGTCCAGTTCGCAACCAAAGATGAGGGCCGAGTGCAGATTGAGAATTCTCGTGTCATGATTCGAATTCATGTTCTATCAGCATTGAAGCCATTCAGGGTCTTTCATTTGAAACAGTTTATATGGTTTAAACACTTATAGATCATGTTACAGAGTGGATGTATTCTTGTCACCGAAAATAAAAGATTGAACATCCTGTTCAATGGCATCACGAGAGTGAATTTTTCTCACTATCCACATGTAGAGCTACCTTCTTCCTTGAACATCCAATTCCATGGCATCAAGTTTTATGATTTACAACTCTTATTCAGCAAATATTAACTTACTCTTGGGAATGAAATTGATCATGTTTTATGACTTTTTTTCAGTTTTACGTGTACGAGCAAACTGGAGTTCGGCTGTTCTCGAAAGAGGATGTACTACTCTACATTAATGGAATGAAGATTTCTAGATTTTATACAAATGGACAATGTGACGCAAGTACTCTAGAGAACGTATGTTTCTTGTTAGGACTATTTCTCTTATTGAATAATTCTTATCCATTAGATGATTTACTACTTTGCAGAATTATTGTTTGGTTTTTTTTTCCTGAATGACACTTTCATTGACTTACTGGTAGATTCTTGCTACTCTGGAATTTAACCCAAAAGGGTTTCCAGAAGGATGGGTGAAAGAAGTGGTCTATAGAGGGACAAATGTCGGCGGGATTAGAAAAGACCGGGTATGTAGTAATAGTTAATCATTCTTATTCTTTTTGAATGTTCTGTTTACTAGCTGTATTCCTGAACTTGCAGCACTATACTGATCCTGTTAGAAATCTTGTATTCCGTACTAAGAAGCAAGCAGAAACCTACCTGAAAACAGGGAAAGTACCAAAACTTGCCTTTGTTCAGAAGACAAGTGTTCATGAGGTGTACTCCTTTGAAATGTCTGCTCCTTTGGTAATTGTTCTTCCCAATCACTTACAATTCCTTGCTCATTTTACCCTTACAAAAACTCACTGAACTGAGCGTATTATTATTTGGAACAATATATTATTTTCCCGT
This sequence comes from Leersia perrieri, assembly GCA_000325765.3. Classification (NCBI taxonomy): domain Eukaryota; kingdom Viridiplantae; phylum Streptophyta; class Magnoliopsida; order Poales; family Poaceae; genus Leersia; species Leersia perrieri. The sequence continues at coordinate 11,665,286 of CM002479.1, forward strand.
CACAAAATATAGCTACCAGGACATGCCACTATCCGGATTCATTCTCCTCGAATGTGTCAAATCAGTCGCAATATTTTTGGACGAAAGCAGTAGTTCCAACACATACCAAGATGATCAAATCAGGCCATAATTATTGTTGGTTTCAACCATGTTGTTAATACTAATATCACAGTACCACACTGTCCCAACTACAGCATGCTGTCTCCATTTTACGTTAAAACAAAACACAGATATAGTCTAAAAATGCCTATTTAGGCCTTTTTTTTAACTTAGACTGCATGATTTATAATTTGCTAATTGAACCATATGTGTGCAAAAGTGATCCCTTGATAGCAGATGGATGTATGGTATACTGACTAAGCCCAAAACACCAGTTTGAATCATAGGACTGCGAAAACGAATGTATAGAAAAACATATTTTTTATAGGAATAAAAGTGTAAAATAGAGGACTGCAAAAACCTCTGCGAGATCCTCTATTGGCGAAACCCTTGCTCCTCCTACAAAATTACTATGTTTTTCTTTCAAATCAAATAGCCCTCCTCCATTTCCTTTTCTACCTCACCACTTCCTTTCATTTCCAACATCTGCGAGATCCTCTATTGGTGAAACCCTGCTCTGTAGTATGGAAATGGGATACTGCTTCAAACTCCATCAACAGTAGCATGATTCCAAAAGCTCCAGTGATATTTTCTAAAAGTACCACCTTAAAATTCTCATGAATAGATTATGTTAACAATGCCTCCCATGTGGCAGGGTATAGACAGCGTCAAACTACTCATGAAGTTATGGGAGTGCCTAGTAGAGCTACAGGGCCGGCAATACTTCTCCCATAAAATTTTGGTTGCGCAGACGTTTTGAAAACATCGTCGATTATATATATGATTAATATAGAACATGCTACCAAGGACTATTACGTTTATTTTTATAATATATTGATTTTCTCATGGCAGCATGAAAGTCTACGAAAAAGACTTAATTTTAGAGGGTTGGACCAGCATGGCAGAAGATCATCTGAACACAAAATTCATCACTTAAAGAAGAAATACTCGATGAAGACCAAGGTTCATTTAGCTGTAAGTTACTTCCTAAATTTTTCTCCTGTAAAATCAATTTCTAGACATATCTGCTCCTTATAATGCTTTATTCTGCTTGTGCTATCCAACACATAGTATATTAACTAAAATAATATACTCAGGATGTGCTTGTATGCTTAGCACTAAAAAAGGGGCACCAAAATTAAGGCTCATCAGCGGTCTAGATTAAAATTTAATTAACAGTGTAAAATGTTATTACAAAGGGGCAATCTCGCCCAAGAGAATGTTGATTCCAGATCCATATCCTTATCAAGACCGTATCCAGCCGCGTCTTATGGATCAACCGATCAATTCTGGGCAGCAGTTCGATTGCAACATCCATTGTGTCCCCTACGTTCGCCAGCCACGGCGACATGTCCCATCCCCTAACTCCATCACAAAATGCCCCACCCCATGCTCTTCATCCACCCAAAAGAACCAGGCAATGGTCCGTCGGCATCGGCATCGGCAACTCAGCAGCGAGGTGTCACCGTAAGCCGATGCATGACTGTTCCTGCAGAGGATGCAACCTTCGATAGAGTATGATTTGCATCAAACAAAGATGCGAGGGTGCAGTTCATCCAAGTAGTCTTGATAACCACGGCATCGTTCTCATGACAACGGTGCTTTTGCAGGTTCTTGCATTCCTTGCACCACCATACTTGATACAACAACGTTCTATATTAATTGGATCCTTGTTTAATGCGTTTTTTTGTCATTCATTTTTACTCAACTCAGTTGTACTAGAGCGAGCTTCCACAAGGTAGCTTGATGTGTTTTTTATGGTGCAGTTTTTTTATAAAAAAATTGTTTTTTCTATACAATAGATAAAGCAGGGGAAAAAGAAGGTCATTCATGCAAAGACTACTCTCAAAGGCAAAGAAGAAATGAGCCCAAACACTGTCAAGCGTCCTAGAGGGAAGCCGTGCCAGTGAATGAACAGAACAAAGTAAATGAGGTGTAAAACCAGACTATGAGACAAAAGTTGCCAAGAGGGAGGGCGCCAAAAATCGTGACTACCTCAAACTAAAGAAATCATCAAAGATAATATTGCCTATTGATACAAAACATTGTCGATTCAATGGCAAACTTGTTAAACATTCTCGATCAACGCAATTCTGGTGGACGTATTTTAAAGTTGTACGTTGATGACTCTTGTGACCCCGAAAGTTTGATGGTTTTATGCTCACTTGTTTCTGTACTCCTAATTACCATTATGTTTTTTTTTTTTGAACTGGAGCTGGCAATGTCAATTAATCTATACTTGTATAAAATATATTTTTGAAAAAATAAACTTTACAGTTAGATATAGATCGTAGATGAAGACAACTGTATGGTTCCTTACAATTGAATGGTGTAGGAGAAAACAATTGAATAGTTCGTTACAACTAACAAGAAATTTGAGAAGACGTGACCTGAATTGGATGTTTTCTCCTTGGCTTGACTTGAGGCTTGGATTGGGGAAAAACAAAACCATTGTTTAATGGTGTCGCGCTGTCGATGTGATTTGTGGAGTCAATGGAGCAACGCGGCTGGCTGTTTAGGGCAAATACAACAGTTTAGACAGCTACTGTCTTTTTGTCTATTTAGTCATATAAATAGACAGCTTGTACAACAGCTTAGACAAATGTTGTCTGTTTGGCTGTCTTCATGATATTTAATTCATCCTTGGACACGTAAATCATTGTGATCTAATACATAATTTGATCTTTGTAACCATTTTGGTGCTTACATGAGAGAACACATGATATATTTAAATAGTTTTTATGAGAACACCAAATATATATACAATATATATTCGTGTGAAACGGTTCTTGAGAATACATGATATGATATAATAAAGTAGTAATTTGATTCTCTAATTTTTGCATATGAAGTATGCAACTATAAGATGAAAAATAGAATCTTGCATACGTGTGTTATCATCCTGCCAAATTTGGATGGAATTAGATAAGTTTTGCTATTTTATTTGAGCCTACTAAAAAATGGATGGATCACACTGAGAAATATGAATTCGATGTACACTGACGGACAGTTCAAAGGTCGAGTCTTTCCCCCGATCTTCAGAGATCAATTCTGAGTTGACGGTTGATCTTTTGCCCAAATAAGTTATACAAGATTTGGAGCCCCATATACCAGCTTTCAATTTGGATATTGGCTCAAGGAAAGTTTGTGTTTAAAATCAAAAGGAATTAAGGAGAGATTGGGGTGGTTTTGGAGGACTTGAGCGAGATGAACTCGAGTTGATGAGCGGCGCCGCCGGGAGCATCGGATCAGCCTCGCCGTTGACGACCAGCAGCTGGGCGTACAACGCGCGACGGGACTCGGCGCCTCGCCTCGGGCCACGCGCAGCTGCCGTAGACGAACGAAGCGAGGCAACACCCTCTTTCCTGAGTAAATGATGGCCACGTCGGACGTTTATGCATTGAATGGCGCGAGTCGACGGCTGCTGTCTCGCCGTTGTACTTGCCCTTATGAAGAAGGGAGGCAGCGGTGGCCGGATATGTGGAACAAGATAAAGAGGGTGAAGTGGATGTTATCTGCCACAACTCACATGATTTTTACCAGTTTCCTAATTTTAGTTCATGGAGTTCCCCTCTGTACACCCGAAATATCAGCCAACCAATTGTATGCCAAACTTTTGTATTTTATCACTTCATGATAGTTTAAATCATATAAAATGGTCCAATTTGTACTTCGTAAAGGAAGAAACATAGACAATTGTGGAGTCTGTTTGAAGTGTAGAAGTTTCCGAAACCAATGTAATTCTGATCCAGTAGTCAGCTGCACCAGCGACGGCCTCAGACCAGCGTTGCCGTGGGTTGGCCAACAGTGGTGGGGGTGGCCTGGATCCTTGGCGTGTGTTATTGAAAAATCATGCATGTCACACAAAGACCTAAAAGACTTGTTTAGCTCCAGTATAGGTCAAGGTTGCAGGCATGCCAGTTAGTTTATATCAAGGAGCTGATTGGCTGACAAGCCGATATGAAGCAGCCACTCTAACTGATGTCGATATAGATGATTTAGGAGCCGATCAGCTAAAAAGCCGATATCATGCACTTTCAACCGAGATTGTATGTTTGACATATATCCAAATAATCAGATAAATAAATAAGTTCTACGGTAATATCGACGAGAACCATGATATAATATGAAAAGCCGAGACAAGTGACAGGATAACTCATCAGCTAACACTCCGATGAAATATTTGGTAAAAACCTACCGACTTAGTTAAACCTAATGATAACCATGATAGATCAGACCTAACCGAGACTGTGTAAGATTAAAAGAAAATACTACTAATCGATAGATGTACACAAGTTGATGAATATTACGATTAATGTAGAACACCAAAATCTGAAGGGATATTGCGAGGGGATGCCCAAAAATCGACCGAAATTGACTGTGCAACTAGAAAAGGACCAAAATAGAATTAGTCGACCTTCTACGTGATAAAGCGTGAATCGCTGGAGGATGCATGGCATGAATCGCTGGAAGAAGCGTCATGGAAGGGCCCCCTCGGCAGGAAAAAATAGCAAGAGAAATCAACGGCTCAAATCGCCCCCGTGAATCGTTGCAGGAATGCGACTGCATGGGGCCGCACGATCGGAAGCACGGGAAAAAACGCCGGATAAACCAGGGGCTCGCCGGCCAAACGAATCTCCGGCCAAATCGCCGGCGGGCTTGCCGGACAAATCTCTGGCCAAATCACCGGCGATAAGTTTTGGTAGAGAGAGACTGGTGCAAATGAGGAACGAACTGTTGAAAAGCAGTGTCGACAGGCGTTCTGCTTCGCGTTCGCCTCCCTCGGTTCCGAAAGAATGTCGCAGGGCCGAGCCAACCAGCCCAAAAGCCGTGAAAAAAAAAAAGAAAAAAAGGGGAAAGGGAAGAAGACAAACTCACCTGACCAAATACGGAAAGGAGGATTGGACCAGATACGGAAGGAAGGCCGGTTTGGTTTAGGGTCAAAGTTGGCCTTATCAATTTTTGACCATTCTAAAATTTGGCATGACCAATATTTGGTAAAGTCAAATGGTGTTTGGATTGAAGTAAAAATAGTCTATTTTATTATTGAAGTGACCTAATTTTTTAAGGCATACCAATATTTAGTCTTAATCCAAACATAAATAAATATTATTCAAATTATCAAATATTGGTAGGCCAAAGTTTGTCTTAAAACCAAACTGGCCCGAAGAACCAGTCGCAGTGGTGCCACGCCACGCGACTAGTTGCCATGTAGCGTTTTCGGGTCCACGCCCAACTCTAAGCAAGGTAATTTACGTGGAGGCCGAATCTATCATGAAGAGCTCGTACCTCGACGCTGATTCTCTTCTGTCGGTGGACTTCGACGGCGACTCCCAGCCTCCTGTGTACCTCCGTCAGCAGGCAACAGCTTTCATCCACCGGAGTACGCACTCGTTCTGGTGGTCGAACCGACATTATCTCCTTGTCCTCGGTGACCCAATAAATTGTGCCGTCGACGCTGACGATGCCCCAAGTCTTGCGCATCACCGATCAGGGGGGCACCTGCAGCTGCCGCCAAGCCCAAGACAGGTCCCCCAGCGTGAAAACATCCACCATCTCGCCGTCAGCAGCCGGAAAGTGAACGATCTTGTACTTGCCGGTCATGGGTGGTTAGCCTAAGCCGAGCGCGTGGGATCGAATTCGGACATGTGTCTAAACTGCATCTCTTTCATAGTTTGATCGATCTGCCTGCCAATATGTGTTCATGCTCTCTCCATCTGTGATGATCCTCTTGATATATCTTTTTTCACTGGTCAAGAATTTTTTTTTAGTTAAATCGAACTTTTTGCACCTTAACTTGGGTCGTTGATACCGCTTCACGTTCAAACAAAACTTATGTAGATTTGATTTGTCCGGCAAGAGATTTCCTAGACAGGAAAGTAAACCCCATTGTAATCCAACATATTTATGCATTCTCCACGATTATGGGGAAAACCGACTTTTTCACATGTACCTAGCAGCCAACTGATGGTGAGTATGAAAGAGATCAAAGGTAAAATTCAAGGCCATACATGAGAATAAGCAAAAGAAAGAGACATAGAATGAATTGACTAAAATTTAAGATGCAAGTAGGGAATTTTCTCAGGTAACAAACACAAAACACAAGCCAGCATTAATAATATCCAACAATCCACCGATGACCACATCACGAAAATCTCTCGTGTAATTAATTAGTCGAATATGCTAGGTTACGTTTTCTTCCTACAACAAATAAATGTTTTTTAAAGGCGAAATTAGTTCACGCCACCGGAAATTCTCGAGTTTGTTTTTTTTATTACCGTAAGATCAGTACATTTTCCTTTTAGTTTGCTCGTTAGCTCTAATGCCACAACCATGGCCTTGTGTTAGATTTTCCTTTTAGTTTTTAGTTTTTTGGCTGGATTACGAGAGGGATATGATTGTACTACGACCCCTGGTGTACACGTAATGGCTAGGCCCAATTTTTTATCTCTTCCTTGACAGCAGTCGCACGGGTCGGACACATGTCATACCCTAGAAGCACAGCGACCGGTAGCACACATGGTGGACGCAGAGGGTAGGAGCACCACGGGGGGCGGACGTACAGAGGGAGGAGCATGGCAAGCAGCACCTGGTGGAAGGAGCGGAACAAACTCATAATGAAGCACATTTTCTGTAGATACAAATTTAATGAAAATCAGAATAATCAATGTGCAAAACAATATCATTTAACTGACATTTAAATACCGAAGGGCAACACGTACATCGGTGTTTTTTTTCGGAAACATGATACAGACACCCACAAATGCATGTACACTCACCTCATGAACGCCCACATGCACATCCTCCTACTCCTATAAGCACGTCCAAATACTGAGAAGACAAAAAGAAATTTCATAAAACGATTTACTAAAAATAAGGAAATCCAAATTTTGACAATTATAAATTTTTATCTTGCATCTAAAAATAACTCAACATCCAAAAATTACAATTCAAATTTGAAATCATTCAACTTAGATTTTAAAAAAAACTTTGAACTTTAAAATTGAAAATATTCAGCTCAAATAAAAACTCTCAACTCAAACTCCAAAACAGCCAACTCAAATTTCTAAACATTTGTAAAGTAAAGTTCAAATAAGATTGTTATCGAGATTTTAATACTTTTAAACTCAAATTTTATATATGTCAACTTAAATTTAGAAAACTTTTATTTTAAAATCTAAACAATCAACTAAAAATTTCAAACTTCTAGTTCAAAAATTAAAATTTCAACTTGAATTTAAAAGCCTCAACTCCTCCAAGTCCTCGGCGTTTGATCTTGCCGACGTCGCGCCGTCGTGCCTTCTTCCACCACATCCTCCGCTGCGCCCTTCGCCGCCTGTGCTGTCGCTGCCGCCACCTCAAACCGGTGCCGGACCTCACCGTTGCCGCCACCGCTAGAAGCCGCCACCACTGTGTCGTCCTCCTCCACTGCCTCAACCGGCCGGCGCCGCCACTGCATCTCTACACCGCGCCACCATCGACATCCTCCGTCCCGCCGACGCCATGCCGCCGTTGTCCTCCTCGGCCCCACCGCCTCGCCGTCGTCCCACCGCACCGCCGCTGCACCAAGCAGCCGGTGTCGCACCGGCCGTGCGCTCGGGAGGGGGAGAAGATAGGCCGATGCATTCTCTCTGCTTCTCCTTTCCTCTTCCTTCATGTCTATGCCATGCGGGCCCCACTCTGTTGACTTGTTTGATCAGTCCACCACATCCTTCTGTCTAGGGTCCATAGACACAGTTCACCATGAAACTTCTCAATGATGAGTGGACCGTAGTGACTTCGTCAATCTCAAGAATTTGCCAGCCCGGTCTTCGGAGATGCCGATAGGGGTACGTGCGTGTGTTCACACGGGTGAGTGTGCGTGTGTTGTGAGTATCTAAGTTGTACTGTGTAATTCTAAAAAAAATAATGCGTGGACCCCAAATATTTTTCTCTAAAAAATAAATCCTTCCGAAAATAAAATTCCTGATCATATCCCGAGGAATATCCCTTTTCTTTTTTCCTCCAATTTTCTCTCCCGTTCAAACTTCTAGAGGCCATAACTTTCTCGTCCGAACTCCGATTCGACCTGTTCTTCTTCCTAAATTTCTCTAAAACTGAGCCCTACAGCCTAGTTAAATTTGTTATTCCATTTGGTCTAGTTTACTAGGCTTTTCTTGCTGTTTGTTTGTTTTTGCTCGGCGTTCATGTAGATATTGCTGCCAAAGGAGCCGTCGTTGGAAGTGAAGTTTGGTTTGAAGACCCAACGGGTGAAGGCAAGTGTACCCTTGAGCATATTGCACCTAACTTGTGAACTTATTTTGTATTTAAATTACATGCATTATTTTGTTTTACAACTTATCCATTCGAGTAGTTATGACCTGCTGTTAATTATACCCATAACTTAATGTATGTTGATCATCTCAAAAAAAAAAAACTTAATGTATGTTGAATGCTGGTTACGCCTTCGCCTTAATGTATGTTGAATGTTGGTTATGCCTTTGTCACAGATTTAAACAAACCAACTAACCCGAGAAGGGATCCATGTTCTCATGACCCGAATGCACACCATCTTCACGAAGACATCATCGTCGTGAAGACGGGCATCGAAGAAGCGAAGATCATGAGGACCGTGACAGCCGTGATCAAACGCCAGAGAGTCAAGGCCACGAGATTATCGCTGACGTGACCGCTCATCGATGGTGGCAGATCTCAGAGCACTTCTTCATCATCTGATGATGGGTATATTAATTGAAGTGTTTATACTAGCTTTCTATAGTGGCTCATTGTATTTGGTGACACACCTGATCTATTGATTAAGGAAAACAGGTCTGACGGTTGGGAAGAGTAAATGCTATTACCCTGATGGGGCCCGAACCTTTATAAAAACCTTCTCTTCTGTGTTTGTTGCGTAATCTTTCTAGTTTTGGTATCAGTGAATCCCTTGGGTATAACGACATGTATTCGACTTGTCAGTCTACGGCAATATGTCCTTTTTTTTGCGAAAGGGGTTGTATTGTATCCTAGCGGTTATAGTGCCCAAGTAGCACCATCTTGTCCTTAAAATTTGATCTAAGATGACTTAATACCATCTTGTCATCCATGGAAAAATAAGTTTCCCAAATATACTTGTGTATTCATTCCTCTATTACAAAAAGCATGGTACCCCCTACAACACCATTGATAAAAAAAATGTGGACATCTTTAATGGGGTGAAATGACATTCCCCAGTTACAACTCAATAGTCAGTGGTGCTTGCAATTTGGACAAAATCACTATATAAACATAAGCATCACTATATAAACATAAGCACCATTTAACACCGACCTAACAAATACAATATTATCTAGGCATTCTCCTTGTACATGTCTATTAATGATTCGGTGGTCTCGGTAAAGGTGAACATTCTCAGTTCTTTCGCTTCAAACTTCACCACTGGCGTGCCTTCTATTGCTCTATGTGAATAGCCTCGTCCTTGAGTGAGTGTGACAAGTGTCCGTATACCACATTATGTTTTTTCTCGAACAAATGTTGGTACATGTTTGTTAAGACATACTTGTGATAACAGAAGTATGGCCGCACGACCTTTTGGCTAGGCTGAAGACCTTGTGTGGTGCGCCAATGGCTCCACCTTTGTTTGTCACCTCGTCTTTCTAGTATCCACACCTGTAGAGATATGTTGTACGAATTAATTCATGTATAAAGTAAATTAATTCATAATTCATCGAGAATGTATGGTCAACATGGTTAAGTCGGCATGTATGGATCTATTGTCATCGAAACCTTCTATCCCAAACTATCCTTTTTTTTTCACTTCTTTACTCTAATAGCTGAGACTGCATCCCTACTCGAACTCGACACCACTGCCCAGAATAGCAGCAGAGGTGTTTCCTTTTCATGTTGCCCTTTCCATTGACAACCTATTTCACATCGAACCCCCATTTATACCCGAGAACATACTCATCTCTTTTCTCACAACTTGCCTATTACACCCTTACCTCACCTAATCAATCTTGCGGAAGTTTGAGATATATCACACAAGAAGGACAAAAAACCGAACAAACACGAACATATATAAATAAAAATTTTAAAATGTTTTTAATAGTTCAAATTGCTCACAGGATTCTCTGAATTATTAGTTAGATAGATATAATAGTTTAATCTTGTATAATTATAATTTGTAAGGTACTATAAAACATCCTAAAACAGACATCCTCTATACGAAAGAACTTGGTATTTGGTATTGTTATGAAACAAATATTTGGAGATATGTTTTTTTGGGCCAATCCGAACCGGAGTAGAGATAAGATTTATCTCCTCCTACGATCCCTATATATGGGGGCAGGGTGAGAGAATTGATGGCTGATGATTTGTACTGAGAACAGATCTAATAAAGAGAGAGCTCCACCTATGTGTTCATGTGTCTACTTCTGCAAGGAACGGATACGGTGATCCGCTAATAAGCGTGTTGTTTTACAACACGTTATCAGCAGCTCTATCGTCACCGGTTTGTCGTTCCAATCTGTGTTTTTATTTAAGATTGATTTCTAACACAGATGGATCCCTCGGTATATTTGTTGCTCAGATGTTCTGGTGGAATCGCCGATCCTGGCAACGAGCGTCGAGCGCCACTCGCGGCCCTGCACGCGCGACGTCGACTTGCTCGAGTTCGTCCCGCACGAATCCGACGTTGACGCTATGCGCGTGGATGCATCGGCATCTATGCTCGCATGCGAGATTCATAGGAAAAATCCAGCGATACGCACGTCGGCGAGTTGGAGTCCTCGAGCAAGCAAACAGACCTGCATGCATAGATCGATATATTATGTTGTTGCTAATTGCTAGTACTAATCAGATTGATCTATTGGGTTTTCTTGCATGCATGTACTCGTCGTTGGTTGATCCTCCTTGCTGCCCACGTCCTGAACACTGCCGGCGGATGTGCGCACGGCAATCGTGCAAGGGAATTAACATGCTAGCCAAGTATACTCGTGGCCGGGCGCACTACTGCGAGGGCACCAACCGATCGATGTCGCCGTCCTGTTCACGGCGAAGCCGCAAATCGCGTTGGCGCACGTGAACATGATAATTAGTAAGATTAGTTTTATTAAACTAATTTACTGATCTATATATATATATATATATATATATATATACAGCATATATCTATCCAGTTACATAATTAATCTACAGTTTAATTGTTGTTTGCAATTACTAATTAGGTTTTCTTGCTTTTTCATCGTGTTGTACGGATGCCATGCTAGCAGATTAATTTTCTATCTTTAATGATCTAGCAGTAGATTAGGTTTCTGCTTTTGATCTATATGCATCTATTGTGTTGATGAAAATCAAGTGAAAACCGTGTACATAAATTGCTAAATTGATGGTTTGCTCTAGACAGGGGCGACTTTGATTCGGCTGGGCCAAACCGGTCGTCTCACACACCTCTCGCACCTATCTCTCTCCGATGATGCCACGCCGAGAACACTGCGCCGCCATTTCAGTCTGTGTCGTCGGACTTTGAGGGGTGTTGGCAGTAGTTCACCGTCGTTGTTGGGCACGCCATTGGCCTTGCGCCAATGCCATCGCGGGAAACCGTCGTCTCGGAGAAAGCCCTAACCCTATGTTGTTGTCGTTGCTGTGACCAATGCTGAAAGTGTGGTGCCGCTGCCGTTGACCTCTCCTAAACACTGTCGTCGAGCCGTGGTGGGATGGCGATGGGTCGTCGGCCGCCTGCTATCGGATTGATGAGCAACACTTCAAACGCAAGATGATGAATTAAATATGTGTGTTCTTTAAATGGTTGGATCATGTTTCGGTACCTCAGGTACCGGTATCTTGATGTACCATTTGTTGGACCGTAAAAATTCTCTTTACAAAAATCTTATATTCCATTGTTTCAATTTTAAATTATATATTAAGTTTATTTCTTAAAATTTAATTCATTCCATGATAAGTAATAAAGTAGACAAGGGAAATATTGTTAATCAAACGCTCAAGTCATGATAGTTCCAAGAGTTTCAAGTATAGAAATTAAAAAATATATCTTGGGGCACACCAATATTTCAGAATAATGGATATATTGAAGATACAGAAAAAATCGACCAAAATATGCAAAATAACGCCACAATTTGTTCATGAAATCACATAGAGCATATCTATATAATTTGGTATAAAAATAACGAATATATAATCTATAATTTTGTCATGATATCACAAATTTTGTAGTATGTGCACAACATATATTCCATGGAATAAAAATTAAAGCATAATTTGTTGAAATGTCACATATATTAATTGTACCCAACCAACCATTTGATAACAATATGTAGAATTTCTTTCTTTCGACAAGTGCTTCATGTGCCGTGCAATGGCAGCGGTAGCAGGCGACGAGTGAACATTCGTGAGGGAGAGGAGAGGCTGCTAAGCTAGTGAGATTAGAGAATTTTGCTGTAGGATTTTGACCGATTATATCCTTAGTCGTCACCTCGGGTTAGACTCAAATGTTGCTAAACACTGGGTCGTGGCATCTAAGATGTGCATTTATAAAATGGCCAATATTGAATTTTACTGAACCTACCGATATTTAAAAATATCAGAAATATGTATCGGTGATATTGGAACCCACTCAACCATCCAGAGGACTACCTTAACGCTTCTGTTGTCTCAACATAGGAAAACACTTGGATGCTTGATATACCAGCCGTGTACGTCTCCCTGTACATCTCCGTTGGATTATCAAGCTTCACCAGACAGATCCCATTGTCGAGCTGCTGCGACTGGTGTGCATCAACTGTAACGTGTGAATACCACCACCTGTTGATTATGATTCCTTTATCATGAGAACAATATGGCCGCGCGATCCACTGGTCGTGCCAATGTAGCCCCTGCACTGTGTACCGTTTCATCCACCTCTGCTCGTCTCTTCCGTCCTCAAGAACCCACACCTATACGCACATAGTGATCACACATAAAACCTTAGGAGTAATCAATTAGTGTAAACTATTACAAAAACCCTTTGAATGTTCTGAGGACGACGTAAAGCAAAATCAAAATGTACGAGAGATGGACTAACCCGTTTAATAAACTTAGGCTCATTACGTTGCAATGTTTTTATAGAAAAGACTTAATATATAGTCCCAATCGTATTGCAAGTGCACCCTATAGTTACCTGTGGCTACCACAAATGAAGTTTCAAAGTGGTCACAACACACTAATATGACTTCCCATGCAACTTAATAAATTTATTTAATATATATTTTTCATAGAGATACTCCCTCTCTTTTACCGCGCTAGTCATTTGTTGACTTCTTTAAACATAACACTATTCTAAATTCATAGAAAAATATAATAATATTTAAAACATGAAATGCATTTTTTCAGTGTATTTATCTTGTATTAAATATGTTATTATTACAATTTTTCTACAAACTTGATCAGATGAGATGGAATTTAACCTACTCGGATAAAATTTAAAGTATCTTATAGTATGCAACGGGGTGTTTATATAACTTAGGATAATTAAATCTATACCTCAGCTGACGGTGCATCCGGGTTAACGACGGTGAGGCCTGTGGCCATGGTAACCCCCAGCCTTCCTCCTACAACCGTCAGCTGGCACCGGTGACCGGCCAATTTCGCCTCCGCCATCGCCGGAAGCGACACAACAAACCCACACCATTCGATCTCGGGGTCGAACGACACGACGTCACCACCATCCACATCGACCCACGCTCACGACGCCACCGTCCACGTCGACGCCGCCCGAACAACAGCCCAGCGCCACGTCACGCCACGTGGCGGTCGCGCTGTGCCACCGCACTCGAACACCTCCGCCATGTCGGACTCATGGAGGTGCGTGATCTTGTACCTCCCCGTCGACGGGACGAACCCGAATGCGATCGCTGCGTGGTTGATGATGACGTCCATGCTGCCTCTTCTCCGGCTCCGGCAACGAGGCGGCGGCGGCGGGACGGAGACGGTCTCGCCGGTGGAGGGGTTTGTTAGGGTGATCTCGCCGGTGGTCTCGTCGAGAAGGGCGAGGATGCCGTTGCGGGAGCCGATCATGACAGGGGACGTGTTGCCGCGGCTGGTCCAGATAGGCCGATGGCTTGTGGTGGTGGTGAAATTGGTGATAGGTTCGTCGGAGTCGAGGACGAAGGCGGAGGATCTCGGCTGATCGGGAGTGCGGTGGCCGCGGGTGAGGAATACGAGTGGCTTTGAGAGGGTTTGGGTCTGATCTGGTGTGTGGTCGTCGATGAGGTCTCGCCATTGGCGGGAGACGAGGCGGAATCGAGGGCGGGTGAAGGGAGGGAGGCGCAGGAGGATCTCGACTAGGGCGTCGGTCGGGAGGTAGTCATCCATGGCGGCGGCGGCGGCTTTACGTTTTGTGCTTCGTTGAGTTTGTATTGGACTCGTCACTCGTGTATGTTGTCATACGTCTTAGATGTCTAGTACGTATATACCTGTTGGGCCGGTGGGTTCGTGCGGATTCCTGTGAGTGTTTACGGGACTACGACTTCTCTTTGTGGAGTTTAATTATATCACGCCTGGTGAAAGACCATATGATAATTGATTTCATTATTTGATAATAAACTATTTGGTCCTTTCATAGTTTTAGACGAGTCAAACTCGCTTAAGTTTATCTAGGTTTATAAAAAAATATAGCAATATTTTAACAAAAATGAATATCTTTACCCAACATGACGTCATGTCCGTTTTGATCCATTGTATTAGACCCGAAACTCCCGAACAACGTGATGCTTCGGAAGATCTAAAAAGAGAGCCGGATCCATTCAAATCGGTAATACAAATGCCAAATGATCGACAATGACTCCGTGCAAATATGCTCAGAAGATTTTTTTTTAATCCGGCTCCATTCAAATCGGCAAAACACAAATGAACCAATAAAACAAGAATCAGGCTGCCGTCGACGAGGCGGCCGTCGCCACCACCGACCGAGGCCGCCGCCG
>CM002479.1:11684022-11702464 GCA_000325765.3 Leersia perrieri
GGGCAGCCCGTGCGAGGGGCTGGGCAGAAGGGGTCAGGCGTGACCGTGGCTGCGGCAGAAGCGAAGGATTTGATGATTTTTCTGTAAAGGCGTGAAAGATTGGGATGATTAGTGATTGATTTTGATTTTTTGTGATCGATTTTGATGTGAATGTTAATATGTTTTTGTTGATTGAGATGATCTAAAAATGATTTGTATGAATGTTGTATATGGATGATTTGTTATTGATTCGTGGATGACATTATTATTATGTATGATTTTATTGTGCATGTTTGTAAGGATTTGAAGAAAATAACAATGAAAAATAAAAAATGAAAAATAGAGATGAGGGATTGGGATGCCTCGTTGAAAACATCAACCACGGTTTTCAACCACGACTAAAAGTGTCTTTTCAATCTTGGTGTTCTAACCGGGATTAAAGAGGATCCCTTCAATCCCGGGAGCCCGGGATCGTAGTTCCGGTTTTCCAACCGGGATAAAAGGGGTTTTCCAACCGGATGCAAGCCCTATTTTCTACAAGTGCCGTTTTTTATTTCAATTTAATTCAGCTTTAAATTGTGATATGACTAGTTTTGTCTTTGAATTTGTTTCATGTGTTTTCCCCAAACTTATTCTTACGTTTTATACGCATATCTCTCAGTATATACTTGGCTAAATCAAGAACTTTGTAATAATTAGCAAGAACTTATGTGAAGTGAATGCTGAGTTATCTTAAGATAAAATCGTAGCTCAATAATAAAAGAGATTTTGGTGACTCTATCGCTGTAGAAACTATTATTTTTCCAGCCATATTTATATATCTTTTATGCTTCTTTTAGTGTTGTAGTAATCTCTTCATTCTTAATTAATACTAACTCATTGCAGCACCGACTTCACGCACGTCAAATATATACACAAACACGAGGACCTATGAAAGTGGCATCTTCATTATTCTGCCTTACCAGCAGTTGCTGACCTTTCTGAAGTTCAGAATGAGCAACAAAGATCTGCCCCAATTGACAAGGCTTGATATGATGCCTAGGATACACTAGACAGTTTGTGTACCAAAAGTGCAGGAGCCATGGTCCATGTCCAACCATATGGCTCAGAGCTCATCCTATGGATAACACCAAATTATCCACATTCCTGATTGTGTGCAAATGTGCAATGCTCAAAGCCCATCCCTTTGAACCCTACCATCACAAATATCTTTCCTTGCTGGGGACCAAAAAGAGAGAAATATCCTGCGAGAGATATTTGTTTGTGGGGGAGAAAAGGTGATGGAATTGGTCACTGAAAAGTGGGGCCAAAAGTGCACCATTTGCATCCAATTCATGTCTTTTTCTCAAGTTCAGCCAAATCTGATTTGGGGCATTATTCATGGTCCATAGGAAAGGCCACTGGAGAGGAGTGGGCCAAGTCGTTGGCAAACCGTTGTTAACCTTAAAATAGATATGCCTGACCTGGTAAACACCAGGATTTTTGCCGAGATATTTAATTTCTGTCTCACCTAAAAATGGAGCTGTTCAGTGCTCCTTTTTTTTTTACTGGAGAGTTAGAGAACCAGTCATTTTTCTTGGTGGATTCTCCGCATACTTGTAATTTTTCAAGGAATGAAGAATAATTTAATTAAAACATAACATACTGAATTAGTTATCTACCAATTATTTTACACTGATTTGTTGGGAATAATTATTGCAGTCTTTATGTTTTTTCACATACCGGCATTCACAATATAGTCATTAAGACAACCTGAACCAAGTAAATTACCTTAAACCACTTTTTCCAACAACATTCACTCTGAATTTTGATCAGACAACAAGAACAATTCACCTGAAAACTCTACTCCACATGCCTGCAATTCAGTAACATGTTTGACTGAAACCTGCTGATATTAGCTAAGCACCTGGTCGCATCTCCCAAAAAAAGAAAATCCGACCTGGTAAGAAGCAGAGACACACACACACACTCATCACTCTCACCTCTCCTCACCTCACTCCTCACTACTTTCCCGCTATCCTTTGTATAAAACCTCCTCCCCCCCACTCCTTGCATGCCTCAACGACCCATCTCCAAGAAACCACCACCTCTCCCCCCAATCCCCAATTCCCCTTCCTCTCCACCAATCAATCTATGGTGATGTGTTGTTGATTTCGATCTTTTCTTTTTGTGGGTTTGGTTTGAGCCAAGATTTGATCGGAATTGGCCGGAATTGATCGATCGATCGATCGCCGGAGAAGAAGGAGGAGGTGAGGATGAAACTGGATACGGAAATGGAGAGGCTTCTTGATGAGATCCCTCTGCTGCACCATGGCGATTTCCTCCTCGGCCGATGCGACGCCGTCGCCGACGACGACGGCGGATTCGACGTGTCTCGCCTCATCCGCGAGCTCGCCGAGATGGGCGTCGTCGACGGCGACGGCGACGGCGACGACGAATTCGGCATGCTGCCGTCGCCGCTCTCCTCCGTCGCCGCCGACGACGCCGCCTTCTTCGGCTCCGGCGGTGGCGGCGGCGGCGGCGGCGCGATGTCTCCTACCTCCAGCCTCTGCTTCCTCAGCCACGACGCCTTCCCGCCGCCATCGCCGCCGTTCTCCCGCCGCGTCAACACGCCGCTGCCGTCGCCGTCCGTGTTCAAGCCGTTCTCCGGCTTCTACTCCGGCGTCCTCCTCGACGCCGCCGAATCCGACGGCTGGGACACCCGCTGCTCACCTCCCCCAATTCCGGCGTCGAACCCGACGCCGGCTGCGAGGGGACGGAGCAAGACGTCGAGGAGGAAAGGCGAACGCGCCACGCCACCGGCGGCGAGCCCGAAAAAGTGCGCTGCGACGGCGAGATACGAGAGCCTGGCCGGGCTGCGAGGGTTCATGTACCACATCGCGAGGGACCAGCACGGGTGCAGGTTCCTGCAGCAGCGGCTGGACGACGGGAAGAGGGAGGTGGATTTCATCTTCGCCGGCGTGGCGCGCCACGCCGTCGAGCTGATGGTGAACCCCTTCGGCAACTACCTCATGCAGAAGCTGCTCGCCGTCTGCGACGACGAGCAGCGCATGGCCGTCGTCCTCACCCTCACCAAGGACGCCTTCGTCCTCGTCAGGATCTCCCTCAACGTCCACGGGTAAGAAAAAATAAATCACTTTATGTGAATAATTAATGGTGATTATTGAATTGTGTGTGATGATTGAATTGTGTTGGATCAGGACAAGGGCAGTGCAGAAGCTGATTGAGAGCCTGAGGACAAGGGAGGAGATCCAGCTCGTTGTCGAGGCGCTGCGCCCCGGGTTCTTGGAGCTCATCAAGGATCCTAATGGCAATCATGTCGTGCAGAGGTGCTTGCAGTCGTTTGATGCCAATGATAACAAGGTTTGTACATGGGACTCTGAACTTCTGAACAATGTGGCTATGTTACATGCCTGGCACTGCTGTCTATGGGATTCAGAAAAGCTGTTATTCCTTTCCTTCAAAATTTTGTTACAATTTTTTTTTCATAAAACAAAAAGCTGGGGAGGATTGCAAATACTGTGGTATGCAATGTGAATTATTGATTGAGTATTGTAGATAACACTGTTTACAGTTATCAATTGAACTAAAATTTGTTTGTTGGACTGTATAGAACTGATAAAGATTTTTTCTCTGATGAGACATGAACTCCCAATTTGCTACTTTCAGCCGATCTTTGAGGCTGCTGCTGTTCACTGTCTCGACATTGGGATGCAATGCCATGGCTGCTGCGTCCTGCAACGATGCATTGCTCGTTCAGGTGGTGAACAAAGGGAGAAGCTGGTTGCTGCAATCGCTTCTAATGGATTCGAACTTGCACAAGATGCCTACGGGTAATACTCTGTTTTAAACTCTGCATTTTACATGACATCTCTTCATATCGTGCATTTGCATTTCTTATATTTGCTATATGAAACAAAATGTATGTCTTTAGAACCTGAACTGATAAACATAGTCGGCCTCTGTTTTCAGGAACTATGTTGTTCAGTA
Source organism: Leersia perrieri (assembly GCA_000325765.3). Lineage (NCBI taxonomy): Eukaryota > Viridiplantae > Streptophyta > Magnoliopsida > Poales > Poaceae > Leersia > Leersia perrieri. The sequence goes on from CM002479.1 coordinate 11,687,992, forward strand.
TGTAATAGACCTGAAGGTTCCGGCTGCAAATGCAAGCCTTACAAAGCAGTTTCAAGGCAGGTATATTCACCTCTCCATGCAGAAGTTCAGCAGCAATGTGGTTGAGAAATGCCTGAAGGTCTTCAAGGAAGCTGACAAGGCAACTATCATCCTTGAACTCCTTGCTGTGCCACACTTTGAGCAGCTGCTTCAGCACCCCTTTGCAAACTATGTCATATACTCAGCTATCCAGAATTCCAAGGTAAACACCTGATGAATAATGTGCAGCAGCCAGCAGCTAGAGTATTATGACAGCAACTGACCTGCCAATCTATGTCATTGTGCTAAAATTTTCAGGGTTCACTCCACTCCGCACTGACAAACGCGATCCGCCCTCATGTGGAACTACTCAGAACTAGTCCATACTGCAAGAGGATCTACTCTCGAGCTTTGCTGAAAAAATGATGAACTGACGGCACTGTTTCATCATGTAACAAGAAAGACTGTTGTCTTGTGCTATTTCTTCGGATTCAAAACAGTACAAGGTGATCAGAAAGACTGTTGTTTTTGTTGTTATTCAGATTCAAACAGGATAAAGGTGATCACACCATGTAGATTTTTGTATAAATGAGTGTTCTTTAGTCATGTACTTTTAGCTGTACCTGTACTTGGTGCACTCTTGTGTTGTCATAAACAATCTGGGATGGAATAAGTTCCAATTGGGCAAATCATCATCACTGAGTACGAATATCTTGAATGTCTTTTCTACATCATGCGTACAAGATTCATTCTTCTTGTTGTTGCTGGTGCAGTTGCATCTGAATTCTGAAAAGAAATATTAGTTGGGAGCATGATTTCAACCTTGCCAATTGAATTAACTCTTGCGTACAGTGCAAAAAATTTTGATCGGTGCTCACTCCGAAGGCCTTCCGCGGGTTGCAACAGTAATTCAATTTCAGTTGAATATTTATTGGGTTCTTGTAGCATTTCTTTTCAATGGTACTGTACAGTGAAATAGACCAAACACGAGATAGAATTGCCATGGCATGTTTTGAAACTAAGTTTTCACTGAAGAAAATGCAGAGTTTCTTTTCCTAATTTAGTCATTGCAATGAAAGGACAATGCACCATAAACCACATCAGCCAATGGTTTGTTTGCTGGTTGATCAATTAGCCCTCCATGGCATTCAATTATGTAGCTATTGTTAAGAGTATTGAGGGTATTTTGGGTATTTCCCTCATCTCTCTTGTACAAAAATATATTTGCCCTTTGGGCCTAAGTCAAGGAACAATTCAATTCTTAAATTCCCCATTTGCTCACATGGTATCAGAGCCAATACCCTAGCCGCAGCCACAGAATCAGATCGGTTCCGGCGAGCCACCTGTCGGCGCTGCGGCTAGCCGCCGGCGGCCCGCGTCGTCGCCTTAGTCCGTCATCCTCGTCGTGGCCCATCATCCATCGCCACGGTCGTTCTGTTGCCGTCAACACTCATCGTCGCCGCCGCCGCCGGCGGCCTGCTGCTTGCCGTCCTCGTCTGTTGCAGTCATCGTCCTCTCTGCCGTGGCGGTGCCATGTCACTTCTCCGCCGGTTGCAGGAGCCACCCGATGGGCGCTCGTCTTCGCGGTCTATCGCGTGTGCTTGTCCCCTTCGAGCCAGGCCATCCCGATGCCCACGCGGGAGCATTTGCTTCCGCTGCATCCTACCGATTCCTCTTTTCCTGACTCTGTTCTTTGTTGTTTTGTGAGGCCAAGCACAGAATAGACAGGGGCAGGTTTCAGGCTCTTAGAAAAATGACCCTTATATTAGTTATGCGGCTGGATTACAGCTATTTGGCGATCGAATAATGGGTTCCTTCCGGTGTCATTGTTCTTTTTGGAGCTGCTACTATCCGTATATCCAAGTATGCTTGGTTTCTCACCTAGTCTTGATTTAGCACAAAATCAGAGGCCACCATTCAATTCAAGTGCTCGCTGCTCAGCTCATTCTGTTATGTACAAATCATCGTTGCTCTCAACGTGCTGCTTGGTTTCTAATCCAGTGAATTTTGTTGTATGCCTGGTCCCTAGTACTAGTAGCTTGCATATGTATGTCTTTTTTGCTATCTACACATATGGCAGTCTGGTCTAGTGTGTCTGTGTGTGCAAATTCAAGTCCAGATTGGGCAATGCTTTTTGTGCCCTCATTACCTAGGAGTAACTGGTTGTAGTCTTGAGCTTATATTCCATCTCATATACAATCAGTGCTTGCTGCTTGCTGCCATCTACCACACGTTTATTTGTCTTTTGCTAGTATGTATCAGGGTCCTTTTCTAATCAATTCCCTTTAGTATCCATCGAGTACATTGAAGTCTAATGCATATCTACTTAGTACTACAATGTCCTCTGCCATCTATACATCTCCAGCATCCGATGTCTTTTTGTAATGAGGTTAATTTCTTTGCAATTAGCAGTGACAGTCCACCAAAGTCCGTTACATATCTTGTTGAAGTTGTGCCAATCCATTTCTTTGTTACTTCTACGTCACCAGTAACTCCTGTCGGAGTTGGCTTACCATGTACGGCTTCCCGTCGAAGTCGGCATCATCATACCATCGTCACCAGCTCCCCGTTGAAGCCGGACTTCATCATTGTCACCAGCTCCCTGTCAGAGCTGGTCTTCGTCACGTCCCGGCTTCCCATCGAAGCCGGCATCATCGTCTATCATTGAAGGGCCGAAGTACAGTTTGTGAAGGTCCTTCGCCATCATCATCGACATCCCCGAATCAATGAAGGGCCAAAGCACGGTTCGTGAAGGCTTAAGGCACCGAGGGCCGAAGGACAATTTGTGAAGGCACCGAGGTCCACTTCATTAAAGAGGGGATGAATCTCTTCTTCTTCTCCATCAAGGATTGCGCGCCTCGACAACATCTCAAGCATGATCTTATTCTAATGTGTCAAATATAATATCTTTAGTTTAGCATAATATTTAGTTTTACATTTCAAATGCAACGTTATTCCATACACGTTGTATTTGAGTGGGAGTGTTAAGAGTATTGAGGGTATTTTGGGTATTTCCCCATCTCTCTTGTACAAACATATATTTGCTCTTTGGGCCTAAGTCAAGGAACAATTCAATCCGCAAATTCCCCATTTGCTCACAGCTATTACATCCAGGCTTCTTCACCATCATGCACACTAGCTAGTTTTATTGCTCACACCATCTGGAAAAACTCTATATCGAGCATCAAGGTCTTCACCATGTTCTGGCACTTGCTTTGGATGACCATACTAGGAGCAATCATGATCCTAAATTGTTCTTGATGGCTACCATGCTTAGCAGTGTATTGGATGACACGGTTTTGCAGCTTGTTTGTGAATAAACATTTAAGGACTGACAGGATGAGAAAGGCTACTCATGTATTGCTGATCTGTAATAGCTAATCTCCACTCTCCGATGTGCTATACTGATTTTGTTTGTCCATGTTGGGGGATTTACCCACCATTTCTGGGCTTTAAATATGCATTCTTTACCCAATAAAAGAAAGGGGGAGTATATTTTAATTTACTAAGGTTTTAAGGATGAAATGAATTCGGATATGTACTTGTGTTTATGCATGAGTAAACTGTCCACCATAAGGCTGTAAGCACTACCTAATAGCTAGCTAAACAATACATCTATAGTTTGTGCTTTTTACATATTTGAAATTTCAATGCAAGTGATGTCAGAGCAAGTTGTCACATATGTACATTAGGTTTTTAGTGGCACATGACTGAGGTCAAAACTCAAAACAGAGTGCAAAGATCGATCAGATATTTATTGTGTAACTCCAAGATAGCATGTTCATCTTTGCTAAGAACAATATAGATGCAAAGAACACAAATATAAGGTGAAACATCATAGAACTTGTAGCATGTAAACTCAGTGAAATATATTGAGTAATCACACTGTCTCTCAGTTGCACAGTGCATGTCGCACTAAAGCTAGTTTGAGAGAGAAATATAATTGCTCAAGCTTGCTCACTACTCATCAACTTGAGTTCTAGCAATGTGCCAAAATATAATTTGGTAGCATTCCATACAGAAGGTCATGATGAACCCATCCTTTCACATGTTTGGTGCAATTCGTACTTTTGTTTTTTTTTTTTACCACGGCGATCAAATTTGAAGGTCAAACTCTTACAGTGTTGCTACTGAAGCATATGTCCTGTTTCTGGATGTAAGATCTATGTATGCAGTAACGTGCTCCCATGGCATCAGCATGAAAACGTGCGCAAAATAAATTGAAATTTTGCAATGACTTTTAACCTGCTCCCATGCTCACTCTTACCTTGATTCCCATTCTGTTGGTTGATCATAGGATATATACAACAAAAAAATCACTTGGCTATACTTTTTTTTTTATACATGTATAGTAGTACCATTGTGCTTGCTAGAACAGAGCTTAGAGTAGTTGTGTCCAAAAGTTGTTCTGTGGCCACAATAGATGGCTTTGATGCAACGGGGAGAAGCATAATAATGCGTTCAACATCCTAAATCGTTCGTGATGTTCACCATGCCTAAAAATGATTTGGAGGGGATAGTTTTTTGGATGCAACATAGAATGTTATTTGTAAAAAAAAAACTTGAAGAAGCGATGATAAATTTTATCCGCGTATCTTCGATCACTTATTTTGACACTCGGAGCACATATATCAATTTTTATTGTGCTTGGTGGTGTGTACGGTGAGGAGGTTCGGGGATTATGACAAAATTTGCTAGAGAGCATCCACAGTTTGTGGTCTTTGCTATATGATACCCTTTAAGGGTGTCTTTGTTTAAATAATAAAAAAAGTACGATGTCATGTGCAATTCGTACCTTTTAACGGTCATTTACTGTTTTTCTCTTTCCAGTTTGACTAAAAATAATAAAATATGTCATGTACTGTCCATCAGTAAATTATCAACCTTTTGTGGTCTTTTACATCAAAGAAGTGTTTTAAGAGTGTCCTATAATCTGCAAACTTTAAATGTACTCTGGCAAATTTAGCCATTTATTTGTGGGTTTCCTTGCAGCACTGTATACAAGTCTACATAGTAGGCAAATATATCAGTGAACGAATCACCAATATTTACTATGTGTACTAGTGTATAATATTTGTAGTACACAGTTGTTGTGTGCGCTAGTATTGGGCATTGGGCATTCTGGGAACAGACAAATTTTGGATATGTAATTTGTTAGATTAACTTTTACTCCCTGGAAATTATGATTCGCGTAGGAAGGATGAACTAAGCTTGTCAGAGCCGGCGATTCTCGATGAGCGCTGTCTCCGCTGCTGCCACAGGACGACACTGCCTGCATCCCAATTCTTCAGATGTCCTGGTGATCTCCGTCAAGCAAGGTTAGCTTGCACAGTCTCTTAACAACACCACCAGGGTTTTACGAGCAGAGCCCCGTTGTGCAAGATTTCCGGCGAGATCCAGCCATTTGTTGTCACTCCGACCAATCTTCGGACCTTGTTGGTGGTGCCCGGCGATATCCAGCCATTTCCAGTGATCTCCGGAGCGCGGCGATAAAGGGCCATACCTAGCACCACACAACCGTTATTGTCCCTAAGCCCTGAAGCACATTATCGTGTCCTTCGATCTTCCACCACTTTGCATGGATCATGCACATTATCTTCTTGCTCACACCTTCCAGAAGATTTCTCCACAATTGGCATGCATGTAGGCAATAGATTTCAGGTATCACTTTGGAATTTCATTCCTAGGCTCTTAACCGCACCAAAATGTTCCTAATGCTTACCATGCCTAATTATGTATTGGACGGGATGATTTTTTGGGTGTGACATTGAATCTTGTTTGTAAAGAAACTCAAGGAAGGAATGACACAGTCGTCTGAGATTTGTTGATGGTTCATTTTTACACAATGATCGTCTATATGAATTTTGTGTATGGACGGTGCGGTGTGTGTGTGGCAGGGAGAGGTGTGTGGAATCTATTTGTAGGCTTCAACTATGCAGGCACTGCAACTAGAAAAGGTGAGGAAGTACATTTCAACTTACTAAACTTAACACTTGTAAGGGTGAAATGAAGGATCTGTTGATGTATTTATACAAGAGTAAGTTATTCAGCATAAATCTGTAACTCTCTCTAAGTAGGCCACTTACTAGTAGCTAGCTGTGTATAATTCTAACATTTTTTTACTTGTCAGTACTCCATGGTATATAATGGTGTAGGAAATGCAGGTATATATTGTTTGTGCTTTATTTATTTGAAATTCGCACAGTATGTCTTGGCTTGTTTATGTCATATATGGAATTATGCCATATATGCTTGGCTTACCTTCTCGTAATTGTATGTATTGGCTTGTTTATGTCATATATGTTGGCTCAGTTTATCTCATTGAGACTCAACTGAGACAATGTTGCGATCACATATCGGTTTTGCATGGCACATGTGATAGGCCAAAAGCCACAGAACAGAGCATGTATTGATAAAGGCAAACTATGCTATATAATTGTAGCCACACATATTGTTCATATACAGTACCAGTATGTAGACTAATAAGTACAAAACTGTACTACATATCCAATGCAACCCTACGCGACAAGTTACATTGTGCGACAGTTAATTTTAAGTTGCAGTTTACCATTGTAAAATGAGTTTCTAGATCCAATATAGAAAGGCAAAGCTGTTCGATTTTTCCCTTAGTCATCGTAATCTCACATACAACCAGTGCACTCTAGCTCTTTAGCAGCAAGCTCCAGGAGTCCCAATCGTTTCTTTGGCAACATTAGGGAATTGTATAGAAGGGAATTGATGGTGGTATTGGTCATGGTAGTTTGATTTTTGTTCACTATGCCTTGGAAAAGTGATGAGATTCGTGGAGAGTTTTGGTGGGAGATATTTTAATTGATGATGTATTTATAGAGGAAATATCTCCAAATTCACGACCCACAGGCCACAGCGGCATAAGGGTGTAGTTCTAGGACAAATTTTCCTTCCAACCCCAAGTTAAAATTTCCATTCCTGGCAACCAAACTGATAATTAAGAGTTTCAACCAGTAATTTTGCGAATTCCCATTCTCTCACTTTAATTCCTCCTGGCCAAACCCACCAAAGGCCAGTAACATTTAACCTGGTTGTACAAGCTATGTGTACTGACTTCAGCTTGGCTAAGTGGATTTATTTCATTATATTTCTTATATAGGGCTGACTGAATTAGAAGGTTTTAGCGAATGACCATCTCAGTTGAGCCTCAATGGAATTCCAACTGACATGAGGTCCATATAGGATTAATTTAGGCTGGATAGGATTGCGGCGTAAAAGTTGCCCGTTTTGGATTTTGCAAGAGGCCCACAATGGATGGGCCAGAATTGGTTTTGTTTCTGTTGTTGGAAGTACGAGCTCATCCATGTAGATCGAAAATGTGAATCTCCAGAACCTGTTTGCTGTATTTTCATGCACACGTTTTTACCAGTACAACTGATAAGCATTGTCTGCTCTGTTTTAAGTAACTTTGTTGTTCAGTAAGCAATAGACCTGAAAGTTCCCGCTGCAAATCCAAGTCCTACAAAGCAGTTTCAAGGAAGTAAAATCAACCTCTCCATGCAGAAGTTCACCAGCAAATACCTGAAAGTCTTCTAGTAAGCTGACAAGGCTACAATCATCCTGGAGCTCTTTGTTGTGCCACACTTTGAATAGTTGCTTCAGCACCCCTTCTGAAACTACGTCATCAACTCATGGAACTGCTCTTATTTCGAAGAGGGTTTACTTGCTGAAATGATAAACTGATTGCTCTTCTTCACCATGTGACAAGAAGTACTGTTGTCTTATGTTTTTCAGATTCGGAAGGGATAACAGGAGATTCGGAAGACTGTTGTGTTGTGTTATTTATTCATAATCAAAGGGTTCCTTGTGGTACCCAATACTAGTTATCAATAGGGACTAATATATATGAAATATATCCGTTAATTTATTTGTGTATCATAGTAATTAATTTATTAACTTAAAAAACTTAATTAGTATTCCAATATGAATTCACCATGTTTTTATTTTGTTGCATAAGTAACACAATTAGGACTGTCCTTTCTATACAAATGCTCTATACTATTGCATACTATAGGTATATACTACTATCTAATATTCAATCTTAACCGTTCATTCACTAGTTTAATAGACCAGTATACACTAGTATTGGATACCATAAAGGAGCCCTAATCAAGTGGGATAAAGTTGATCACACCATGTATATTTGTATAAATGGGTTTTCTTTTGTCATGTACATTTGACTGTTCCTTATGTTGATATAAGTACACATATCGTGAATATGTCTACTTGTCCATCATGCGTACAAGATTACTGCATCTTCTTATTGTTGGTTACAGTTCCAACTGAAAGGTAGTGGAATATTTTTTTTATCATAATCAGTTAAGAGAACATTTGTCAGTTCAAGACTAAATGGTTAGCGCCAGCTAGCAGAATTTCAACCTGGGTAACTAAATTGACTGGACTCTAAGCAAGGCCCCCCTTGTTTTGCAAACAAAATTCAATTTCAGTTGAATATTTATGTGGTTCGTCTAGCATTTTTTTTTTAAATCCCCTTGTACATTGCAGGTGAACAAAATATGGATTTCATAAGGCATGTTTTCAAACTAATTTTCACCGAAGCTAACACTGAGTATTTCCACAAATTTACTTAAAGCAATGAAGAGAATGCAGCATAAACCTCATCAGCCTCTGTGATCAACTAGCCGTCTATGACAATGTAAATGTGCATGTTTTTTCTTCGTGATCTTGTGTATTACTTAGTCTTCTTTCTCACACCATGTGGAAGACATCTAGTCCATCTGGACAATCAATAGTATCTTCAACATGTTCTTGCCCTTGTTAAGAAAGACCATATTAATTACGAGCACTCAATCCTAACGAAAAGACTACACATCCGACCCCGTATGTACGATTTCTGTCCGACCAGTGTATACATCATGCAATATTGTTTTTATGGGCCCACATGAAGAGACATGGTCGGACGATCAGTCATATGATTGAGGTGTATGCATAGCAGCACTCCGATCCTAAATTATTCTTGATACCTACCATACATAGCAGTGTATTGGATTAGACCGTTCTGCGACTTATTTGTGAAAAACGTTGAGGAAGGGATGAGAAGGACTACTCATGTATTGTTGATTTTTTCCCGACAATTGCATATGCTATACTGATTTTGTGTGTGCTCGTGTTGGAGGATTTCCCCACTCACATTTGGACTTCAAATATGAATTCTTTGCCGAAAGAAATGAAGGAGGAAGGAAGTACATTTTAATTTACTATGGCTTCAAGGATGAAATGAATTCAGATCTTTCTTTATGAAAGAGTAAATTGTTCACCACAAAGCTATATAAACTACTCCTACCTAATAGCTAGCTCTGTTAAGTGATAGATATGTCTCTTCCCATTTTGTATGAATAGTATGAGATCTTTTACCATGTGCACATTCTTAAAGGGCAAATATTTGATGCTCACAACGACGAGTACCACATGAAAGGTACTAGTACTAACACAATTACTTAGGTAGTAAGAGTAAATTTGTAATATAATTGTAACTAATACTAGATGAAACCCCGCGCGTTGCCACATGAATATTTGTATGACGATGATAAAACTGATATAGTTTTAAAAGAGAAGAGAAAAAGCAAGATTATTTGAACCATAGATTGATCATCCAAGGACTTAAAACAATTGAGATGATGTGACTTAATGAAAGAAGAGAGAAATAGCAATAACTACACCCAGTGGGGGATCAACTATATAGTATATATAGATTAATGGTAGGAATTTAAGTTACCATTAAGTATATCGGAGTATTGTTGCCGATGGCGTATCATTGTTTTATTCTGGAGATTTAAATTTTTTTAGAGGCCCTTAATGACTTTATTACATTTGTGATTTACGTTTTTTTTTGGCAAATACAATACTTTATTTCAATTGAGATTTCAATATGTATATATATTTCAATTGAGATTTACGTGAGATTTCAATTGACATTTTATGTTTCTGGGGTCAGGAGGACGCCGTACCAAAGGTTCGCTTCCGTGCCTAATCCGTGCCCTCTGCCGCTCGAAAAAAATGATTCTTATACGATTTACAGTCGTTGATCTCTAACGATTCTAGCCCAGTTCGACAATTGCCATCTTGAGTTCTACAAATGATGAACGAAGCAGCAGCCCAACGCTGACGGTCGTTCTTGCTCCTGCAGTTCACAGCACAAATAGCAGCGCGTCCATCGTCGAAGTCATACAGCAGCAGACCTTCAGGTTCAGGGTTTTGTCCGTTGAACCGAGACGGCCACCACACATCGACCCGGCGGAAAACGATGACGCCGCAGGGAAATGCAGCAAAGACGGGCACAGCGGCAGCAAGAAATCAACGAGGGGACCAAGGGAGCTGTTTGATATGCGTAGCATGTCCACGCATTGGCCATCCGTGGTCTGACTTCAATGGATGACGTTTGCAGCACGCCGGCTGTACCAAAATAGTTTTCACTGCTGCCATTTTGCCGGCCCGCCGATATCTCATGCACGTTGCCGAGATTGCTGAGACCATCCACTTGTCAGCAAAGATCTACCGATCGACTCCCTTGATCACTGCCCTCCTGCTCATCCCCGCTTTAGACCTTCTGCCCATTTGACCTTGCAGCGTAATACGTTGTGTTGCTCACAGCATCTGGCAGAGATCTCTAGAAGTGGCACAGTGAGCAACGTAGGCAACAGGTCCTTAGTATCGACTTTTGAAATCAGATCAGCAGCAGTAGTCATCCTAAATTGTTCCTGATGCTTGACATGCCTAGTTATATAATGGACAGGATGTTTTTCTGGTGTAAAGTACTTTAGTTAGGAAAAATCGTAAGTCATGAACTGTTGATAGCTCAATTTTGAAACTCAGATCAACTCGTGTGTGTGGTTACTTACAGAGGTATTGCGACATGAAAGGGGAAGCAAAGTGTATAATTGAACATAATGCAGTTATAAGGATGGAATGAATTCGGATTTGTACGTTGTAATTGAAGCAAGGTTGTTTGGCACCAAGCTTTAACCTCTAAGTACCACTTACTAGCCATGTAGATATATAACCATACGATATATTTTACGGTACATGCATTCCAAAAAGTACAAAGATTTGATGCTCCACAACGACGAGTATCACATGAAAGGTACTTAGGCACTAACACCAATTACACAGTAGGAATAAATTTGTAATTTTGCTTCAAGAGAAAAAATGGTGTAATTGTTCCTAATATTAGTGGTAGTTATTTAATATACCGATTAAGTATATCATAGGAGCGGTACTACACATATGGTGTGTTATGTACGATGTAACAATTCTTACCTTTTTGTTAAGGGAAAATTGCAACCGTGCCATTAGAATTTTGCTAAATTAGAGATATGTCATCCTAATCCATATGTCATTGACTCATACGGATCTAACATGTCATTGAGATACCAATAACATATTTTTAACTTTGCAAAATTACGATGGCACAGTTGCAAATTGCAAAGCTCTGGCCCCACATAAAAAATTGATTTCTTCTCCATTGATATGACTATACCTAAAACCAAAGCTCATCAATCAAAACATGATTTTGGAATGCAAAGTTTGTCGCATGGTTTTGGAAAAAGCAAGATTTTAAATTAAATCTATATATTAGAAAAAAAAATACAAGCATGTAACGTGGTTTTGGGCATTAGACAAGGAAAAAATAATATAGCAAAAAATATGTTCGTTAAGCCAATGAAAATCCAGAGCAAATAAGATTGAGTTCGCAATTTCTGTTGTATAATAGTAGCTTGAATGAAATCATATCATTGTTTGTCTGTTGAGTCAATAATTTCCTGTTTGTTGAGTCTGGATACGATGGGCTTCGGGGCCTCTGCGTGTGCGTACGTACGCTTTTTGTCTCCAGCTGGCCTTTGATATCGTAAGAAGATCGTACGCAAAAATCATACATGTAGCATTTTACATAGTACTAATTGCTGATGGCGTGTCATTATTTTATTTTTTGAGATTTAAATTTTTGTAGCTCTACCTGCTTTATTTCATTTTTTTGTTTACGTTATTCAGGCAAACGCAATACTTTAATTCAATTGAGATTTACACTTTTCTCTACAAGCACAAGAGATGATGAATGGTTGGAAAATGACTAGATTAAAAAGGAGAAGCAATCCAATCTTTGTTTCCACCTTAGCCTAGGGTCGGAGGGGTCATAAAAATGTTGCCCTAGAACTGTAAGCTAAATTTATGAAACTATTCCAAAAACTATACACCATTTCTGTCTATTTCGTTCAATCAAAAGCTATAAAATCTGAAAGAAAGCCAACAAAATAAAAGTTTGAGATAATGCGCCAACTTTGAAGATTGAAATCTATAAAAAATGCAAGATCAAAACTTTATCCCCTCTATTTTTGTTTTTCTTTTTCAAGGTGAGTGGTGGCTAAAAATAAGTGGAGCTCATGGAGGAAGAGTATATAGTAGGTCGCTTATATTGCGTAAGGTCTACCACCTGCGCAAAATGTGACGCGACATCTTTGCACCTGGCCTGTCATAGGAGCTGCTTAGGAAAATTATTTTCGCAGCGGTCCGTAATGAGCCGCCCCGGCAAATTAAGGGTCTTTTTTAGGTGGCACCTGGTTTAGCCGCATGCCAGGTTCTAGGGGTGCTGCTTGCTATATCCACTTTTCTACTTGCGAGCTCTCCTACCCGTTTGGGAAAAAAAATGTTATGCAGCGCTAATAATATTAATTGTAGAATCATAGAAGACACCTTTTTTTTTGACATGTACAAACGTTTGTGCTCGAATCTTTATTTTTATGGACTTGCGGCCCGTATTAATGGACCAGGCAGCAGGCCTGCTGCTTACGTATGATCCATTTCATTCGGCCATGAAAGGATATCTGGATTTTGTTGGGCCATATTGCATTGGCCCAGATAGACAATATGGCGCTGGAGCTGACGAAATATCTCATATTTCTGATCTCTAGCGATTCTAGTACACTTCCAAAATTTCCATCTTGAGCTGCACAACCTATTGCTCCTTCCAGCTGCATGCGGCAGAAACAGGCGGGTGGATTGCCACAAATTATTGCAGTAGGATAGTGGCTAGGAGGATTTGGAAGGCGGCGGCACGAGGATACGATGGAGGTGATCGTGGAGCAAACGAACAAGCAGGGAAGCGAGCCATGCGAGCAGCATACCATTGGATGAGAAATGTGTTTATGTGTCGGCCATGCGTCGTGTGACTGGAAAGGATCAAGGATGGCATTAGCAGTTAGCACGCCGGTTCCACCAATCTTTTCCTGCCGAGTCCTTGTCGCGGGTGGCATCGGACCACAGCGCAAACTTAGCCATGTCCCAAAGAATCCTCGATCAGTGCTTCTTCTACTTCTCACGGACCATGCAATGCATTTCATTTGCTTGCTCACAGCTTCTAGAAGAGATCTCCAGAAGTGGCACAGTGAGCAACGTAGGAAATAGATCCTGGGTATGCACGTTAAGCCTCCTAAATTGTTCCTGATGTTTCTCATGCCTAGAATATAATATACCGGAGAAGATGTTTTTATAGTTGAAAAGTACTCTGGTTGTGAAAAATTGTAAGTAGTCATGAATTGTCGATAGATCATTTTGAAATTCTGTTCGACTTATGTGTGTGGTACTTATAGGCATTGGGACAACAAAGGGGAAGCACAGTCAGCTGAATTTAATGCAATTATAAGGATGGAATGAATTAAGCAAAGTAGGTTGTTTAGCACCAAGCTGTAACCCTCTTAATACCAGTTACTAGCCATCTGGATAAAAAAGAGTATTGGCATCACAGGTAAGTATTCTACAGTAGTAAAAAAACCATTTTTGCATGCGGGCGGACAAGCCGCCCAATTCAAATCACCTGGAGAAATATATGATTTTTCCGAGCGGGCCGACGCCCGCCCGCCGTTGAAATCGCCCATCACCGCGCCGTCGTCCTTGTCGCTCGTCGTCGTCCTGTTGCCGGCCCAAGGCAGCAGCCGCCGCTGCCCTGTTGCAGGCCCAAGGCAGCCGCCGCCGCCGCCCGAGCCGCTCGCCGAGTGACAGAGAGAGATAGCGAGAGAGAGAAGCTAGAGAGAAGCACGGGCGGGGATGGGGAGGAGGATCAGAGGATAAGTCTGAAGGTGAGAGAGAGGGGGCGGCCGGCTCCCTCCATCTATTTTTCAAAAAAAATATTTTTCCACGCGGGCCAGGATTTTGTCGAACGGACCACCTAATCCACCGCCCGAAAAAATATAACGATTTTTGTAGGCAGAGGACTAGTTGGTCCATCTACAAAAATCCTTTTTATTTTTGCAGGCGGAGAGTTCGGGGCCTGGCCGAAATCTATTTTTCAGGCGGCTTGCAAATTTTTTTTTGCTAAAATAGTTTCTGTAGGAGTGCTACTTTTTCATAGATGAAATGTCGATGCAAGTGACATAACATGTATCGATTTTGCATGGCACACACCAGTTGCCAA
>CM002479.1:11702564-11719514 GCA_000325765.3 Leersia perrieri
TACTTAAAAAGTTTATTACGGTGATGGTGAAACCAACAAAACAAATCAACGGTGCAGATTATATCATATGGTAGAATCATACATCCTCCCAGTCTCCCACGAAATCCCCTGCCGCACCCCCTCCCTAATTTCGCGTTCACTTTTTTTTTTGCCTGATTGACTCCACCCGTTTTCCTGTTGCATGCAAAAGTTAGGAAATAGATCCTCGCGAATCACAGCCCTGATATGTTGCATGCAAAACAGTAATGCTCAAACTTTGCGCCAATTAAGAAGCTAGCACGCACGCGCCGAATAGGTCCCCCTGATTTCTCGCCTTCGAGTCGCCGCCGCCCTCTCCGTCCCCGCCGGCTCCTCCACGCCACCGGCTCCTTCACGCCGCACCGCTACCACTCCCACTAGCTCCTCTGCGATCCGATCCTCCTCCGGGCTGCCTCCTCCTCCTTCCTCCAGAGTTGTCGTCTCCTCGCCGATCCACAAATCGGAACCGCTCGCCACCCCCTCACTGATCCGTCGTCGCCAATGCCGTCTCCTCGGAGATCGGCCGGTGTTGCCATTGCCGCTACAAACAGGCATCGAGTCCTGACTCCTTCCATCCTCCATCGCGCCGACGCCGCCTCTGCCGAACAATTTGTCGCCACATCAACACCGCCGCCTCCCATCGCATTGTTGCCGAACAATTTCCTGCGTGTAAGCTGTGATTCACGCTAACTAACATGTTAAATTGGGTTAGATTTCTATAACATTGATGTGATCATTTGTGAATCATTGTTTCCAATGGTCACAAATTCAGCCTTTTTTACTCTACAAGTTGGGTAATAAAATTGTAAATTCACGCGCTGTCGCATGCTGCGTGTAAGCTATGATTCACTTTAGGGCTGCATATTTATAGTCATGGGTTGTTCTTGGAAGTATGTGCATTTGATCGTAAAAGTCAGACGGTGGACTTTTAATCACTCATAATAGATTACTCATCGCGTGATTGACTATTCAATCACTCGGCATGGCCATGCACTTTCGTAACCAAGTATATCAAAGGGCCCATGAGATATCTCTCCCATGAATAAGGAGGGACAAATCTCATCTTGATCGGTCCCATCTCGTTACATGTTTTATAGCAAGCCTGAAGTCTTTCTTTATAACTACCTAGTTATGGCATAGCGTTTAATAGTCCCTAAGTAAGCTACTGTGTATGTTGAGAACCATGACGATCTCAGGTCTAAGGAATCCACATCACCACTACTTGAGACCAACTAATGGCATAAGGAATCTTTACAGTGTCTTATGTAGGTCTGTTCAACAGCATGTTCATCAATATGTGTCCATATGATTTGTTATCTCCATACCATGATCCATGAGACATGATCATTAATCAATATATGTGCTAATCCTATAATCATATTTGTTGTACATATGACACGATTAGGGACCATCTAGTAGAAATAGTAACATAACACATGGAGTCCCATGAATAAATAAGATATTTATTGGTCAGTAGTAAATTAACTATTTCGAAGAATGAAATAACTCTTTATTTGTAATATCCATAAACATAGTAGGTGATACAATCATCTCTATAATTGTCACTAGATCATATCACTAACACGGTGGTCATTGGATGTCTCTTGTTAAATAAAACAAAATTGGCATGGTGGAGGCCTTAGCCTTTCCACTAATTCCAATAACTAATGGGGGAAGCAACTAGAGTCCGGACATCTGATCTAGGGACGTTGTTTCATTTCATGAGAAAATGTTTGACATGTTTCACTGCTCGATAAAAAAAATTCATCGAAAAATGTTCCAGATGTTTCATATGTCGAAAAAAATATTTTACCACTCGGTAGAAAATATGTTTCGATCTATTAAAACATTCTTGCTTGTGAAACATCGAGATTTATCCTTAAGAAATCAAATGAACCCGCAAAAAATCGAAGACAAAATTTAAAACACTATTGAAATATTCATTATAACATTGGGTTCCAACATAAGAAACACAACATACATTAACTCAAACATAAAAAATCACAAATCATGACAATTTAAATCTAGCTTCTTCTTCATCTGTGATGGTTTTCTCCAGCAATAACGACGAGCTTCGTCTTGTGCTGCCGTCAAACTTTGCCTTCTTCCGTGAGGGCGCAGGGAGGAGAGTGTTTATGACGGCCAATCCCCGCTGTAGTAGCCGTAGTCGCTCTGTGATGGGCGCCGCCTCAAGGTGCCGCATGAATCGCCCCGTATGGAGGAGGAGCGTTTACGGCAGCCCGTTCCCATCGTAGTAGTGGGCGCCGCACGAATCGTCCGCCTCTCTCTCACACGAGATATCTGCGGTTGGATCGGTCACGAGATATCTGCGGTTGGATCGGTGGAAAAAAATGGTTCAAACAAAAAGAGGTGGGGGCGTAGAGGGATTAAATAGACTGGCGTGAATGACGAATGGATGGCTCTGATGCATGCGGGGTATCGTCCGGACATAACGGACGTCCTATCAAAGGTTTGTACTGATGATCCTTTTTGTTGAGCCATAATATAATACCGGGTATGTAGTCAGTGCAATTAATGGATCAGGACACCGTACCAAAGTTTGCTTCCTTGCCGAATCGGTGCCCTCTGCCGCCGCTGATACTGCTTGTTAGAAAAATCGCAGCACAACGGAGATGCTGATTTAACGTGAAAAACCCTACAGGAAAAAATCACGAGAAACTATCAGTAATAAAGAGTTGATACAAACGCAAGGAACAGAATAGATTGGTGCCTCTTTCCGATGCGACATACAATAGATATATAAAGATAAAATAGAAGAGTTCTAATAGAAAAAGGCAAAGTCTTAATAGGAACTAATTCTACTACTAGTACATAAGATATATAAATTCAGATTATATCACTAGCAATACAATTTACAGTTGTTGATCTCAAGCTATTCAAGTGCATGCAATTCGACGGTTGCCATCTTCAGTTGTACTGTACATGTGATGAACGAAGCAGTAGCCCAACCTGACTACCGTCCTTGGTCCTGCATTTCGCGGGCACGCGATGGTGGCGTGTCCATTCCTTCGTCGGAATTATAAAGCGGCAACAGGGCTTCAAGTTCAGTGCTGGGTACGGAATTGGCCAACAACCCGACCAGCGGAAAACGATAGAGGGGAATGCAGCAGAGACGGGTACAAGGAGATGAGAGAGGCGATAATAATGGCACCAATCACAGGCAGGCAAGCCAAGAATCGTTGGATTCATAGCATGTCCACGCGTTGGCCATCCATTGGGTGACTGCAACGGACCAAAAGATTTCTCCTCTGCTGTTCCGCGGCGCCTACCCGGTCATCCCACCGAAGCGGTTGAGTCCTCGTTGCCGACGGCGTCTGACCTGAGAGCAACATCAACCACATCCTCGGTAAGTTTGGCTACTCTCATCAACATCTGCTCTCCTGCTCGTCCCCGCCTTGGACATTCCGCCACTTCTCACAGACCTTGCACTGCCTTTCCTTGTTTTGCTCATAGCTCCTGGAAGAGATCTCCAGAAGTGGCACAGTAAGCAACGTATGCAGTAGATCCTGGGAGTCGACACTGGAAATCAGTTTAGCAACGTTAATCCTCCTAAATTGTTCATGAAGCTTCCCATGCCTAGTAATATAATGGAGAAGATGTTTTTCTGGTGTAAAAGTACTCTAGTTGTGAAAAATCATAAGCAGTCTTGAATTTGTCAATAGCTCATTTTGAAATTCACTTCGACTAGTGTATGTGGCGTAATTATAGAGGCATTGCCACAAGGGGAAGCACAGTACAGTTGAATTTAATATTGTAAGGATGGAATGAATTCATATCGATTTGTAGATTAATTCTATTTTTAACAAGAGCAGGTTGTTAGGCACTAAGCTGTAACCCTCTGAATACCACTTACTACCCATCTAGATATATAATAGTCCCTCCGTTCACAAATATAGAAGCATCGTTCTAATTCTATTTCTAGAAAGATTAAGGTTTAAGAGTTAAGACTAAAGTGCCCCTAGTTTAAATAGTTTGGTATTGTATTGAAGGTTTGTTGAGGTTTAATATGGGAAGAAAATTCAAATGAAAATAAACGATGTGACCTCCACTGCTACAAATCCCTTATATACATGGACACTAGGAAGCTTCAAAATGCTTCTACATTCATGGACAGAGGGAGTAACATTATAGGTATTCTGCTTTTGAATTTGTGAAATTTCAATGCAAGTAAGAATTAGAGCGAGTGAAGACAAGACATAATGTGTAGGAGTATTGATTTTGCATGGCACGTGGCATTGCACGAGATGAAGCCGAATGTTCTATGATTTTAGTAGCACGATTGTTTATAGTATAATTTGGATCGATGCAGAGCACACAAAAATAGAAGGTTACACTGGCTTTGAATTAGTCACTTTTTTCTTGTTTTGCTTATGAGGGGCAACGGTTTGTCCCGTCCTAAAATTATTTTACTATTCTTTAATTGTATACGAATAGATAGCTGTGTGCACTGGAGGCAAAAAATGTATTTTTTTAGTGTCAAGAAAAAACAATACATACATGCCTTCAAATGAGGCCCTCCTAATTGGGGCGAGTCTGTCAATCAATTATTGCTGGTCCATGTTATCACACTAAGCATAGTGGTTGCTATTAAGGTTGTCGGTATTCTTATACGTATGTTTGGAATTTTTAGTTCTCGCCATGGAAACCAGGAGGTAATCATGCTAGGTGATTTTTCATCTGTTGACTAGCAAAATTAAAGGCCTTAGGCCTTAGCCCATCTATTAATTGCAGCAATTAATCGGTAAATCTTTTTTGTTGAGCCATAACACACCGGATAAGGACTTGAGAAATAAGGACGTATTACTTGGGCGAAGACACAGTACATCGGTGCAACGTATCACGAAAGCTGTACCAAAGTTTTGCTTCATTGCCGATCCGTGCCATCTGCTGCTCGGAAAAAAAAAGTTATCTTGTACGATTTACGGTTCTTGATCTCTAGCGATTCTAGTGCAGTTCCACAAATTGCCATCTTCAGTTGTACAAGTGATGAACCAAGCAGCAGCTCAGCCTTTGACTGCCGTTCTTGCTAGTATACTGCAGTTCACGGCACGAATGGCGACGTGCCCATCGTCGGAATCATACAGCAGCAGATCTTCAGATACAGGGTTGGGTGGGTTCAACGGAGAAGCCCAGCACACGGACCGATGGAAAACGATGACGCCGCAGGAAAACGCAGAACCGACGGGAGCGTGTGATAAGCAGCAGGAATCCGCGAGTGGATTGT
The DNA here is from genome assembly GCA_000325765.3 of Leersia perrieri. Lineage (NCBI taxonomy): Eukaryota > Viridiplantae > Streptophyta > Magnoliopsida > Poales > Poaceae > Leersia > Leersia perrieri. The sequence goes on from CM002479.1 coordinate 11,707,828, forward strand.
GGATCCAACGACAGGCATGGAAACAAGCTGTTGGAGCAGTGGAAACCCAGCCATCGGTGCTTCTTCAACAGCTGCCATTTCCACGCTGGTTGCACCAAATTTTTCCCGTGCTGGGCTGCCCCTGCGCCGGCCCGTGCCGGCTGACCCCACGCACGCACCCGAGTCCTCATTAATTGTTGGCGGCATCCGACCCAACTGCAACCTCAGCCACACCCACATCCCAGCGAACATCTGCTCACTTGCTCCATCTCTGCACTACTGCTCTTCCCCGCCTTTAGACCATCATTCACTTCTGAGTGACCTTGCAGGGTAATACATTGTCTTGCTCACAGCTTCCTGAAGAGATCTCCAGAAGTGGCACGGTGAGCAACGGAAGTGATTCGTCCTATTGATTAAATAATTTGGGCCCCCCGAAATTCGAGGGCTCAGTGCGGTCGCCAAGTACGCACTGCCCTATCGACAAGCCTGCATCGTAATTTAATCAAGAGCTGGTAGTTTGGCACCAAGCTATAACCCTCTGAGTACCCCTTAGTATATATATGCATCGCAGGTATTCTATGTTACACTGATCTTCCTGCAATTAGGTAAGTATTCTATATTTCCTAATATACATATATTGTTGATGATGAAAATCATAGTAAGTGCTCCAGCTTTTGTTTGATGTATAATACACTGATCTTAATAGGTATACATAGAGAGACTAGCATTTCGCTCTTGCTTTGCCACGCGTTGTTTTTCTAAGCATTTAAATAATAAATTTCTGTCATCTATCAACAATATGAATGAATTAACAATTCATTGCTTTGCTATCCATATCTAAAGAAACGCGAAGAAACCAAAGGTTAAAAATTGAATTTCATGAGCTATTTAAAATTGAGTTTTTTCACCGGGGTCTTCGTGCAACTAAATGGCAAATTATCATGCCCTTGCCTGCATGGACTGGCATCCCCTGACTTAATGTCATGGGGACATTAACACTGACATGTGGACCTCATATATAATTTATGGGTCTACGTGTCAGTAAGCAAGAGCAAGTATGGGCAAGTATGGGTCTCACTAAAAATGGAAAAGACCCCTCTAAGAAAAATGAGTGGGGTAAAGCTCAAGCTGTTCTAGGAGCCTTTGGATCATTTGACTTTGTTTTCGTGGCACACTTGATGTTATGTTAGTAATTCTAGGCTACACAGATGAGTTGTATCAGTCTTTGCAAAAGAGGGATCAAGATATTATTAATGACATGACACTTGTTATTTTGGCTAAGGATAGATTGCAGCTTATGAGGAATGATGGGTAGGACAATATTCTTGCTGAAAAGGTTACAAAATTTTGCACCAAACACCGCTTTAAAGTGCCAAAATAAGATCATAGGTATGTCCCATTTGGATGATCAAAGTGTTTTTTCTCTAAGCAAACAAACGATGACCATTTTAGAAGGGAAGTTTATATTAAAATTATTGATAATGTTCGTCATGAGCTTGATAAATGCTTTGACAAGATAAAAATGGAGCTACTTGTTTGCATGTCAGCTTTGAACCCTGCCAACTCATTTTCTTCTTATGACAAAGATAGAGTTGTTAGCCTTGCCATGTTCTATCCTATTGAGTTCTCAAGTTCAGAGATTTGGAGACTTGAATTTCAACTTGATAACTTCATTGATGACATGAGAAGTAATGATAGGTTCAACAACATAAGTACTCTTGGTGAACTTTCTGTGAAGTTGGATGAAACAAATAAACACAAAATTTATAAGTTGGTGTATTTGCTTCTTAAGTTGGTATTGCTCCTACCGGTGGCGACGACAAGTGTTGAACGGGTATTCTCTGCAATGACTCTTGTGAAAACCAAGTTAAGAAATAGTTGGGAATCAATACTTGAATGATTGTTTGGTCACATTTATTGAGAGAGACGTCTTCTTAAAGATTAGTGATGCTGATGTAATTGAGCGCTTCTATGCTATGAAAAAATGTGGCCATGATAAATATAATTAGATTTTATTGTGTTTTTATCATGTATTTGGATAATTTAAGACTTCATTAGTTCATTTGGCCTATTAGTACTGTATTTGGATAATCCATTCATTCATATGAACTATATGTACCTCTTTTTGATTATTGAGGACGTAAATGAACATTTTTTGTTGAGACTTATAGTTTGCTTTGCCGTGTGTAGAATGAAAATCATGGGTCCGCCAATGTCCACATGTGAGCAAAGATCTACCGACTCCCTCGATGAATTCCCTCCTGCTCGTCCCCGCTTTAGACCTTCTGCCATTTCTCAGAGGCCTTGCATCGTAATACATTGTGTTGCTCACATCTTCTGGAAGAGATCTGCAGAAGTGGCACAGTGAGCAACGTAGGAAACAGGTCCTTGGTATCGACTTTGGAAATCAGATCAGCAGCATTAGTCATCCTAAATTATTCTTGATGCTTGCCATGCCTAGTTATATAATGGAGAGGATGTTTTCTGGTGTAAAGTATAGTTAGGAAAAATCAATAGTCATGAATTGTTGATAGCTATATTATGAAACTCAGATCGACTACTCTGTGTGGTTACTTATAGAGGCATTGCGACATAAAAGGGGAAGCAAAGTACAATCGAATTTAATGCAGTTATATGGATGGAATTAATTTGGATAACGGCGTAGTAATTTAAGCAAAGTTGGTTGGCACCAAGCTGTATCCTCTAACTCTAAGTACCACTTACTAGCCATCTAGATATATAACGGTACAAGATCTTTTACTGTATGTCCATTCAAAAATGGACAAAGATTTCATGCTCCACAACGACAAGTACCACATGAAACATACTTAGGCACTAACACAATTACTCTATGATAAATTTGTAATTTTGCTTCAAGTGAAAAAATGGTATAATTTTTCCAAATATTAGTGGTAGGTATTTAATTTGCTGATTAAGTATATCATCGTAATGTTGCTGATGACATGATGTTATTTTATTTTTTGAGATTTAAATTTTTCTTGGTAGTTCTACCTTACTTTATTTCATTTTTTGTTTACGTTATTCAGGCAAACAGCAGAAAAGATGATGAATGGTTGGAAAATGACTAGATTAAGGAGGATAAGCAACCCAATCTTTGTTTCCACATTCGCCTAGTGTCGGAGGGGTTGTCGCTGGAGTTTGATAGATGATGTGGCACTGGAGTTCTCCGGCCTGTGTTGTTGGTGTTGGTTACTCTTTTCTAATATCTTTAAGTAGTCCAAAACGTCCATCCTTTTGTTTTCAAAATGACGATGGCAAAAGGTTTACCGGAATATATTAGGAGTAAAAAAAGTTACAAAGAAAGAGAGAGCAGATTACAAGGGTTACTGCCAAGAGAAAAGAGAAAAAAGGAGTGTTTCTCAAGGGGCTGAAAAAGAAAATGTTAATCTCTTAGTGTTTAAATACTCCACTGCCATTGCTTTACGATCAACGGTTCAAATACCTTTCCATATATACATGCTCCTCTCGTAATCAACAGTTCATAATGCACCACAGTACTGGTACCATAACATGCCTCGCATACACCGTTGTCTAGGTACAGTGAGGAATGTATGCGACATATTCCAGGTATCGCTTGGGTAATCAGCGCAGCAGGATTCATCCTCCTAAGGTGTTCCTGATGTTTGGCATGCCTAGTAATGGCAAATTCTTTTAAGCACCTATGTGGATGCATGACCACCCAGGTCCATCACCGTCCATTCTTCTCTGAGATTCATGTAGAGGGTGTAGGATGTTAGGATAGTACTTTTATATTCATGCATTTATGAATTTTGAGGCAGATGAACGCTGGACAATGTGGGTGGACGTTCACCTATTTGCTAAAAATCCATTTCTGCCTAGTAATATATTGGAAAAGATGTTTATCTGGTACAAACTGAAATTTAGTTGTGAAAAACCTCGAGTAGTCATGGCCATCCATACCTAATTTTCAAACTACTATTTTCATTTGTCAAAGTAAAATTGAATTTGCTATAGTTTTAGGGATGGAATGAATTCGGGTCTCTACATTGGTAGTTACATGTAGGGCACCTTTACGGTACTTAGTACTTGTTATAAGTGGAGAGTACAAAGTATGGATATAAAATACCCGTTAATTTGTTAGGTATTATATTATATTAGAAAATTACACATCACGATCTCGACTTAGCTAGTATACCATTGTGAATTCAAGATGTTTTCAGTTTCTTGTATAATGAGATGGTCGTACAATTAGAGCATCACCAGCAGCATGAGTAATTTTCAACCCCAAAAATCTATTTTTGGGGATTCCTAACCACACTGTTGGTTTCTAAAAATAGTGATGTCTCCAGCGGAAGGACTAAATCTAACCTCCCAAAACTGAAAAGTGGACCCAGTTTAACAGAACTAGTTGATTCACCCATCACGGCAGACTCGGTACCGTCGCTCGCGACTTGGCTGCTCGGCACCGGACATCCCTTCTCGCGGCAGACTTTGGCAATTCAGCAGGCATCAGCAGGAGTCGGCAGCACCCGGCAGACGTCTGCTGGGCTCGGCAGCAACCGGCAGGCGTCGGCAGCAACTTGCAGCACCTCGGCAGGCCTCGGCAGAGGCTGTAACTGAACTACTGGATTAGGATATGTTGGAATGTATATCTGAATCTGATACTCTGTATTTCTGATGCACGGAAGAAGACAGCGTTTTTGTTTCTGAATTTTGATATCATGGTTAAGACTTGGAGTGCCTTAATTTGCTCAATCCCAGTTCTTTTCTCTGTGTTTGCAATTTGGATGGAATTATACCAGCTGTTGGAGATATCATGATTTCTTATTTTTTGGTATGAGCTTTAGGAGATCTGTTGGAGTCAATTTTTTATTATAAAACCCAAAAATTGGGATTGGAAGCTGTTTTCTCCTCCTGATGGCGATGCTCAAGGACTGTCCTTTCCATACAAATGCATTGCACTATTGCATCATACAGGTGTATACTACCGTGTACTAACCACTAGCATACATTTAATATTGACCGTGTATTTAGTAATATAATTAACAAGTATGTAATAGTATTGAGTACTGTAAATGAGCCCTACAGTTAATGACTCGATGTCTTGGCTGACATGGATGTATTAGTTAACAAAAAGAAGGATGGCACCACAGCAGGTCTCGACGCTACACCAAAAGTCCACTTCGTTGCAGTAGGACGAAAACGGTTTTAGTGGGTGGTTTGAAAATATTTTTATAGGCGACCCGACATCGGAGCCGCCTGCAAAAATGGAGGCCAGGCGCCTCAGAACTAAGCACCTAATGAGCCGCCCGCAAAAAACACTATATTTTTGCAGGCGAGACAGAAGCGGCATCGCCCATAAAAATCAAAATTTCAAAAAAGAATGCAGGGAAAGAAAAAAAAAGAAAGAGAAAAGGAGTGGACTGGTCGGCTGGATTATCTCCTCACCTCTTATCCTCTCCCCTCTCTCTTATCCTCTCCTCTCTCTTTCCTTATTCTTTTCTCTCTCTCTATCTGCTCGGGCTGCGAGCAGTGGCCGGTAGCGGCCACAAATGGTGATAGCGGCTGCCAACGGGCGGCCGGTGGCTGGCGGGCCTCCCCCACGTCCCTCTAGATCTGGAGGGACAGGGAGGCCAGGGATAATACGGCGATGGGCAGGCGGCAGCGTGGGGTGGGTGCTTGGCAGAGGTGGCTACGGCGCTGCGGCAGGTGGCAGTGGTCTGGCGTGGCGGGCCTACCCCGCGTCCCTCTAGCGGCGGCACGACGGTGGGAGGCAACGGCAGCGACTGGCGGCGGCACAGCGTGGGACCCGGTGGCGGAACAGATCTGGCACCGACGGCAAATTCAGAATTTTTATTTTTGTCTTTTTATTAATCAGGAAATTCTTTTTGCAGGAGGGTCGGTTCGTGGCCTACCTATAAAAATACATACTCACAGGCAGGTCCAAATCTGCCTAGAAAAGATAGTTGATTTTTTCCAGAAAATTGATTTGCGCACCCGGCTTTCCCGCCAAAAAACCGTTTTTGCCCGCCCGCAAAATCTGTTTTTGCCCTAGTGTTGCCACGTCTGTCTTGTGCAGCCGGCCAACCTCCCAACAATGTTTGGCCGACTTCCATTCTACGGGAACCATCGATCTGCGAACACAGCGTCTAGATCAAACAGCAGCGCCCAACCTTGACGGCCGTTCTTGCTACTGCAGTTCGTGGCACGAACGACGGCATGTCCGTCGTCGGCTTCGGAGAGCAGCAGATCTTCAGGTTCAGGGTTGCGTAGGTCTTCAACGCAGACGGCCAGCACGCAGACCGGCAAAAAACGATGACGCCGCAGGTTAACGTCTTAACGTACGCAGAACAGACGGTGTGGAATCAGCGAGTGGGTTGTGGGTCCAACGACAGGCACGGAAGCGCGAGTCGTTAGATGCGTAGCATGTCGATACATCAGACATCAGTGCGACTTCAACGGCCGCCATTTGCACGCTGGTTGCAGCAAATTTTCTCCGAGCTAGGCTGCCGCTGCACTGGCCCGTGCATGCCGACCACACGCACGCAGCCGATTCCTCATTGTTGGCGGCGTCCGACCCAAGCGCAACCTCAGCCACACCCACATCCCTGCGAACATCTGCCCCCTTGCTTGATCTCTGCCCTCCAGCTCGTCCCCGCCTTAGACCTTCTTCCACTGGTGAGTGATCTTGCAGGGTAATGCCTTGTCTTGCTCATAGTTTCTTGAAGAGATCTCCACAAGTGGCATAGCCACGGATGAGGGCAATACGTCCTGGGTATTGAATTGGGAAATCAGTTCAGCAGGATCAACCATCCTAAATTATTCCTGATGATTCTCATGCCTAGTAATATAACGTATGTAGTCATGAATTGTTGATAGCTCATTTTGAAATTCGGAGCGACTAGTGTGTGTCAGTGTGTGGTACTGATAGAAACATTGGGATAAGAAAGCCGAAGCAAATTACAGTTGAATTTAATGCAGTTATAATTCGGTTATAAGCAAACCCAGGTTGTGTGGCACCAAGCTGTGTGCCCCTACTTCTGCAATGGGTGTACCCGGTACCCACTTAATTCCCCCGGTACCCACACCCGTGTTGTAAAGGGTGTACCCGTACCCATGACTCTGACTTAGAACACTTGAAGTTTTACACAATGATTCAACGCACTGCGTAAATCATTATCAGTGTCCTGCCACAACCAACATTAACATTTTGAAGCATGTAAAAATATTATAGAACCATGTTCACTACAACAAAAAGACCATGTAGAGACATTTCTCTAATACTATAGTGGTATTTTTCACATGCCTTTAGAATAGCCTAGAGGCATTTTTGAAAATACCTCATGAGTGTTTTCTGGTGAAGTGTCTCAAAAAAATAAAAGGCATTTTATAGAATGTCTCTATACCTTGCAGCATTTTTTTAGAGACACTATATTATGTCTATAAGAGGATAGAGACACTTTCTAGAGACACTATATTATGTCTATAAGAGGATAAAGACACTTTATAGAGACATTAAATTGTATCACTATCATAGCACAACAGTGTAAAAAAGGTGAAAAAATGTTTTTATTCTTATGGTGCAATCCTTGAACTCAAGACCTCTTGGATAAAGAATTCTTAACTCCAACACACTAACCATCTTAACCTCATGAAGTTTCTTATAGATGTGTAACGTTGTCAGCTACTTACCATATATCAACAATCTAAAAAGTGTCTCTACAAAGGTAAAAAATGCCTTAATAAGATGTCTTTATATATGAGACAACATTCAAAGTGCCGAAAAAATGCCTTTATATCATTAATTTACTACAATGCCTTAAAAATGTCTCTAAAGTGTCTCTAGAGTAAAAATATCATAGGCAATTTTGGAAGTGCCTCTAAAAAATGCATGTAGACTAGAAAACTCCTAATTTTAGTGGTAAATTAAAATATTTCTCTAGAAAAGTGCCTATACATAAGGTTTTTGTTGTAGTGGTTCCAAATTAAGAAATCATATGATAATTTCACACAATCAAACTAGAACATGGATTGAGAGGTGAAAAGACTTCTATGCTATATACTGTGATTACTAGACCTTGGATCACTCACAATTTTATGTTTAATCTATGGGTTCACTAGTACAGATATGATCAGTTGTCCCGGTTGAAAAAATTCATGCGTGCCAATTTTTCAACCAGGAGAAGGAAAGAGAGGCTAATCTCCACCCTACATCAGTACCAGCTGTAGAACCGACACTAATAGGAGGAACCAACAACAAGAAAAGGACTGAGGCGGCTTTGTCCAAATCACATCTCAACCAAAATAAAATGTTAAAAAAAAATAGATTGATCTCCAGAATACCAAATCCCATATCAACATCCGCAACATTGCCAATCAACTACAGAAAATTATTCAAGAACTGAGTACACAACACTACCTCCCGCTCACCGGAAGCCGGTCACCGCCACCCTCCTGCGTTAACGTTGGTCACCGGCACAGCACGTGCTGCCGCTTCCCGTCCACCGTCACTAGGCCGCTGATCTCATCGATGCCAGCCCGGTTGCTTGCCTGACTGAGTAAGGACCTAAAGAAGAGAAGAGAAGGGATAAAAAAGTAGACATCAAGAGGAGAGGATAAGGCGAGAGGAGCGAGGAGGAAGAGGAAGATAAGACGAGTGTTATTAGTGCTTGTTTTTTAATCTATGCTCGAGGAGCTGGTGTCGACATCTATGTGTCGATTATTTAAATAATTGTCACTAATATTATTAGTCACAGTTCATTAATGAATCGACCGTAAAGTGGTATTATTAGCTCTCTTTTTTATACGGAAAGTGTGCATCGTATTTTTTACGCGGGATCTCTATTATTAGTGGCAGGTTTAGAAAACCGGCATCGGTAGTGGTTGGTGGGTATGGGTTTGTAAAGAATATGCCCATACCAAAGTACCCAATGGTTGGAGCCTTATCATGTTAGTAGATCCATGGGTACAATAAATGGAATACCACTAGTAGAGAAGTAGGGCATACGTCCCGGTTGAAAACATCCTTTAATCCTGGTTTTTCAAGCAGGACTACCATGCCAGGAGTGAAGTTTTACAACCTCGCTGCGCGTGCTACTGCCTCGCCGCACGCGCTGCCTTCGCTGCAGCGCGGGCTGCCACCGCTGCCGCCCTGCCGCTAAGAAGGAGAGGCCAGCCAGATCTGAAGGAGAAGGGGAGGAGGGACTTAGGGAGAGTGAGGAGAGATTGGGTGGATGAGGATAAGGATGCGTACTGAGAGATAAAAAGGAGAGAGGGAATCTTGGTGCTCCTGTTTTTCTTTTGTCCCGGTTGGAATATCCAACCGGGACTAAGATTTATTTTTAGTCCAGGTTGGTGTTGTCAACCGAGACTAAAACTAATTTTTAGTCTCGATTGATAATACCAACCGGGACTAGAAATGATAGGACCTAATATGTTTTTAAACCGAGACTAAAAATAGGTTTTAGTCCCAGTTGATGCCACCAACTAGGATAAGTTGTTGGGCTTGGGAATTTAGTCCCGGTTGATGATTTCAACCGGGACTAAAGAAAATTTTAGTCCTGGGTCTAATATGGTCCGGTACTAAAACCCTAGATATTTGCTCTGTTCTCTACTAGTATACAACAAACTTCTACGGACATGTACAACTAGAACCACAAGTTTGGGGTGGTCTCAAGTGTCACCTAGGCTGAGACCATACCCCCTCTCCCACAATGCAAATGGCATCAACTGTGGCTTTAGATTTTTTATGTCAGGCACTTCTGTTTTTTGTTTTAGTCATCATATTATTCTAAATAAAAAGTACAATATTTTAAAGGAAACCCCAAAAATGGAGAAAGAAATATAAATATTAACACCACCCCACCCCTCCCGCCGACGCCCGGTCTCCTCTCCCTTCCCTCGCCGCCGACGGCCTCCTCTCCCCTCCCTCTCCCTCTGACGCCCTACCTCCCTACCGGTGACGAGGAAGAACTCAATCCCGATGCCGGAGAGCAGTAGAGACACAGCCGACGGCGGCTCCGGCCGGCGGCGGTATGGATCTGACCGGTGGCGGTGTGGAGGAGGCCGCCGCTGGTGGATCTGACCGGTGGCGGCGCGGAGGAGGCTGCTGGCGGTGTATGCAACTAGTGGAAGCTGTTGGTGGCAGATCCGGCCGGTGGCAGCATGGAGGAGGTCACTGGCGTCCGGGTCGGCGTCGGCACGCCGTCAATGCCAGGTAGGCCCCTTGCTCCCCTCTTTTGCGTCGCGGAGCTCCTCTCCTGAACACAACCTCGCCAACGCCGTGGCTTCGCTGGTCCCCAGCCCGAGGCGAGAAGAGCTTGTGTCCTCTGCAGGTCAATCCAACCTCACAGAGACCGTGGTCCCCCCTACCACCTCAGCTCACCTCTGACGTGGATGTTGAGACCACAGGTCCAGTTAGGAGCGTTGGTCATGGCCTAATAGAGTGAAAATCTATCATTTTTCGTGTCATGGGGCCATTGCCATCTATACCTCTTACGAACTACTCTTGTCTAGGTATAGTAGTATACGCAATGGGAACTTATACGGTGCTTGGCAGATACCCCAGGTACCTCTCAAACAATTAAATCTTCACCGTTGATTTGCTAAAGGGTAATTTAGAGATAAAATAACATAATGATGGGCAATTTAGTAATTGGTTTGAGTAGTAACAAATTTCACACTGATTATAAGACGCAAGCACCTAATCTGAAACAAATTTGTTCTTTGCTATTACTTGCGTAATTCTTATTGATCTCCTTCTGTTGCTACCAATACAGTGTCTTCTGTCTTCATCCATTGTACCGTGCATACGTACAGACTAAATATTAGTACTGATGTCTATGTTGAAATGATCGATGAAACTGCAGTAAAAGCATATAGTCACTCCTTTACATCATATAAGCATTTCCATATGTTTTTGTAAAATGAGTATGGACCTAGATGCATTTATAATTTTAAACGGAGATAGTAGAGAAAGAATTTCTCGCCAATTTATGTCTCGGTGTACACAATGACTGCTAATTAACTTTTCAGGTCCAGAAGTCCATTAATTGGTAGTACGCACTAGTAATGGGCCTATAGAGACTGCCAATCATGAGCTCAGTACTACTTCCTCAGTTTGAGATTGTAAGTCATTCTATATTAGAGATGAAAAATGGCTTAGAATGTATAATGGAGGGGTATCTTATACAACTTACGTCCTAATAGTATTGGGCCAGAACCATGATCAGATTAAAGACGTATGGGGAATTCATCAGTGGATTGTTGCGTCGAGGAAACAGATTAAAGATGTACGTATATTAGTATAATTTTATTTCATCATCACTTCATCGATCAGCGTTAATTTCATCAGTTACTCATACTGATGACCAGTATCAGTACCTAACTAGTTGGCTACGTTTGGCACTTATTGTTCATGCGGCAGTAGCAGACGTGAAAAAATCTGCCGAGGAAAAAGGGAGAGGGTGAGGAGGGATTATGGCGGTCGGGGTAGCAGGTGCCCTAGTCGAAGCCCTCGGCGCGGCAGGGCACGTTGCAGGTGCCACGTTTGGTGCACAGGTTCATCTCGTTCCACGTCTTGCTCCTTATACTGCAGCCACTACGGGAAACAGGGTGTCTGCCGCGCACGGCAAAGCCCCAAATCCGTACGGCAAAGCCTTTGCCGTGCGGTTTTTTCCTATGCGCACGGCAAAGGCTGCACGGCATATAACTGCACGGCAAACAAG
>CM002479.1:11719614-11748515 GCA_000325765.3 Leersia perrieri
CACGGCAAAGATTGATTTTGCCGTGCGCTCTATATTTGGCGCACGGCAAACTGCCCTTCTACCGTGCGCCGCGAGTTTGCCGTGCGTTGCACTGTTGGCGCACGGCAAAGGTGGTTTTTGCCGTGCGCCCGACATTTGACGCACGGCAAACGGATGCACGCACGGCAAAATACCGTTTTCCGGTAGTGAGCCATCAGTTCCCAACTCCATTGTTCTTCTTCCTCCTCCTGCAGCTGCATCATCCACACTGAGGATATTCAGTATTCAAATCGATCGATCAATCGAGTTCTCTGAATATTAATTAGTTTCTGCATACATAAATCATAGATGCATTATTGACTAATATATTACCTGCAGAAGAGGGAGAGATCTTATTATCCTTGTTTATAGCAGATGTAGCCGACACAACCATGATAAGAAGCAGAATCAGCAATGTTACTAACCTCTTCATTCTGGTTCCCATGCACGCTGATGCAGGCATTGATCGACGACCTATCGATCGATCAGCTTTACCTAGCTTTGCCTGGGGATATATATTTTGCAATATTGAGAAATTGAGTTCAGAGATATATAGTCATATATATGTATGTAGTCAAACATACTTCTTTTGTACCTTTGTCTGTGCTGAGCACATGTATATCTTTATCTATAGCTACAAGCTAGTGTGTCAATCGTTTAGAGTCACGTATATTTTAATTTCTATGTATATGCATATCTCAAAGATGTGTATATGCACCGATCTCGTGATTTCTAGCTAGATAACATTCCTTAAATTATTTGGAAGGCTGCCGTAGTCAATCCTCCATATCCGTTATGATCAAAAGTGTCAACTGTGGTTGCGTGAGTATATCAAAATATTTAATTCGAGCCGATTAAAAATGGAGACGAACGTGTAGAAGCCATCTATTTGATCTGACACGATCGCGGTTATGGCACAATGCACGGTGTGGCATGCCCTGCAGCCGGTCGTGCCATGAACCGGCTGGGTAGACTTTTGATCATAGTGGCCTGGAGGAAGAGGAGAAAGGAGTAAACAAGAACTATGGTATGATCAGGTCAATTACGATTGCTAATTTTATTATGTTGCTCTACAATTTTAAGTCATTGTTTGGTCGATATCGTGCTTAATTTGATCAGATCCTCCTGTAGTGTGGGAGATTTATCCACTAAATATGAAAACGCCTATGTCTCACTTCCCGTGCTGCTCCAGCCTTCCCCTTGACTCGTCATCATCTCTGGTCCTGTGCTCCTCGTCATGACTTGTCGCCACTGCCGCACGCGTCCTTGCCTGCACCTCGATACGACTTCTTCCGTCTATCTCATCGTTGCAAACATCGATATGGTCTCTGATAATAAACCTCGCCGACGTCATCATCTTTCTCTTTGTCAGCGTCATGCATGGAGTGCACGATACCCACTGTCGTATTCCACTTCGCCGCGTCATGTGTGGAGAGTACCAGGTCCGATACCTCCTCCGCATGATAACCATCATCACCACTGTCTTCCTCGGTTCCTCCTCCTCTGTGTTGTGTTCATCCTCCATGCTGGCGTCCTGTGCTGAGGTACCAGGTCCGTTATCAAGGAAACCGAACAAACCATGTCTTTAATTCTCAGGAGCTGAACATATATCTTGCTAACGTACAACATACCCAATTTTAATGATGGAAACTAACTAATTATTTAGGCAATACATAATATGAAGGTAAACTCGTTTCTTTTCATCGCAGCTATAGTATGAATGACCATAAAGCACATACATCTGTATCAGTTGGCTTTTTTTTTTTTGCGGGGAAAGGGAATGTATTACTCAGATAAAATGTCCTCACAAACCACTTGTGAGATAAAATTACATGCAGTTCCTAACCAGAAGTCGGAAATACAGTCACAACGAGCCTTGTTGGCTAGCAGGTCGCGGTGGCTAGCAACTCGGAAATACAGTCACAACTCTATTCTGGTTGCGGTGCACTTTGTTGAGTAAAATTTCCCTATCGCCAGTAACAGTTGGCTTGTTTCTGATCACAAACCCTACATATGAGGAAGCCATGTAACCACTAGATTTCTGACATTGTAAGGAACAAAAATAACACAATTTTGTCAGTGTTAAATGTCTCAATATCGGAGATAAGTCAACCTTGTCAAGTTCTGTGGTTTGTTCACATTGTCTAACTTCATGTGTTTATCTTTCGGTTCAAGCAAGCAACTGAGATCATGGCTGATGTGGAAGTCGACTTTGATGTGAAGAAGCACATTAACATCCGCAACGGAGGCTTGGTTGCGGAGAAGGCGCGGCTGCATTACGTAGTGTACCAAGTGCCACAAGTAGATATATACGAATGGAGGCTTGGTCTCGTAGAAGGCGCAAGTCGGTCACGTAGCATACCCAATGCTCCCAGTACATCTGTAAAGGAGGCTTGGTCATAGAGAAGGCGCAACTGGGGTACATATAGTCTACCTGATTGCTCTGGTGAGGGTCTTTGATCCGACGATCTCTAAGGAGCTTAGGACTGAGATGGTCGGAATCAAGACTACAAGTAGGGTTTGCTAGATTTCTAATACTGCAATGTAAGGAACCTAAATTACATGATTTGCGCAGTTACAGACAATGAATTGACAAATTATGATTACCAAGGCATATGAAGATCATGCTTGACTCATTATGGGAAATAAAGCAACCTTTCTAAGTTATGTGAAATGTAGGATGGCCAAAACACAAGAACATGAAAAACATAGGAATAGAATGCATGAGTTTAGAGTCATGTGAAGAACACGTGAATTTAGAGTCATGTGAAGAAGAAAACATGAGCTAGGACAGAGCATTTGTTTCAAAGGCCTTTATGTGAATTGTTATATACCATAGGATTGAAATCCTGCAAGTTTCTTATGTTTTTCCTATCTAAAAAAAGAGGGTCAAAGCACCAAATAGAGTTTGCAAAAAAGATGAAGCCGAATTATATATGCCGTGTAACTCTAGCAACATTGTATATATATGGTAGATGTAGAAGTGCAGAACATGCATTGCATGATAAATTAAGGACAACCTTCATGGAAACAGTCGAGACAGTATCTGCAACCCTAGTTTATGCGTGATGAATTATGCATCTTGTTAAGCCGAAACTTAATTTTGGTGCTCGTCCTGAGGCTCATACTAACAAGCTAGGCCTGCTGGGTACGTGTGATCGCTTTCGTTGGGCTAGAAAGTTGATGATTACGCTGCACCCCTTCCATTAACTCCTCCTCCCCTTCCACTCCATCTTCTGCCGCCTCCCCTTCGTAAGTTCCCCATCCGCCTCTGCCTCATGGTTCGCACCTAGCGGGCATGGAAGGAAAGACAAGCTGAATCGATCGGTCTGCCCCACATGCAATAATCGCATCAGGTGAAGAGTGTCAAGGCGCGACGATCGAGCACCATGCTGATTTCCGGACGGGGATGTGTTCTTGTTGGCCGCTGACGCTGGCGTCCGACCCAAGCACAAGCTCAACCGTCTGGGAGCAATGTTTAGCTGACTCCCTCATTCTGTGTCCTCCTGTCAGCCGCCGTCATCGATCTGTGAGTACGGCAGCTAGATCATGCGCATTATTTCATCTTCTAGTTCACAGCCTCAGGAAGATATCTCCTCAGGTGGCATAGTCAGCAACACAGGCAACACATCGTGGCTATTGCTTGATACGGTCATTTCAAAAGGATTGGTCGTTCTAAGTTGTTCCTGATGCTTGCCATGCCTAGTAGTGACATATTGGAGAGATGGCTTATTGGTATAAAGTACTCCAGTTGTGAAAAACCTTGAATAGTCATGTATTGTTGATATATATCTCACTTGACTTGTTGAGATTAGTATGCCTGTGTGCTGGAGTTGGGGCTTACACATATAGAGTGAGTTGTTCAGCACATATAGAGTGAGTTGTTAGGGCTTACACATATATAGCAAGTGGTAATAGAGTTACAACTTTATATGTGAGTTGGGGCTTACACATATAGATTAAAGTTGTAACTCTATTACCACTTACTAGTTTACTGGTCCCGTTCTCCTGGTGAACATAACAATGGGCCAATTGCTTTTACCGCTACATTAAAGCCAATCAATATGACCTTGATTTCTTTAGCATTGTTTATTTGGCCGTCTTTTCCAAAATCGAACGTTAAGATGGACCCTACTGCGTGAAAACAACACAACAATATATGTTGAGTGGAGCAAAATATCAGATATGCCCTTGTCATTTAATTACTTTGCTTAACATTGTACTTGTACATGTCAAACAAATTAACATAATTAAGCACACAACACATACATTACTTTGCACACATACATGTCCGACAGAATTAGCAGAGAAATTAACTTGCTCAAAATTTGCACACATACAGTCAAAATATTGGTCTCATATGCATAATGCAGGCCATGTTGCACCTGCCATTCAACACAATGCTAATATTCCCAGTGAGCTCCTCGCTGGACATACAGTAGCAGATGATTTGCGTCCTTGACGTACGTGCTTATGCCTGCAAATGAGGGTCATGGAACTCAGTGACATCGCGTGCAGGGCAGTAGCACCAATTGAGAAAGAGAAAGACTACGGGACATACTCCCGTCTGAACGGACGTCCTTATCCACTCATTTTTAGATAAGATTGCCTCCTCAACTCACTCATTCTCTCCTCGACATGGATCTCCTGCCTTCTTCTTCAATGAAGTTTCTCACCACCACCACCTGCTCCCCCGTTGTGCTGTCAGCGGCGTTGACGAATACCGCACGCCCCGGTGGCGTCGACGACTACCGCGCTGGCGCTGTCGGTGCCGCCCGCAGCCACGAAGTGGCCGCACCTTGCAGTCGACGACGTGTTGTGGCAGCGCCATGGTGGGGATCCGCCCCATCCACACATCCATCACACTCAGCCTATGCCCTCGCCGTCACAAGGTGCGCCGCCGCCCTTGACGCTCCGGTCGGCCGAACCAAGTAACTTTTGTTTCCTGTAATTATACTGGATTGGGGAGGAGTGCCCATAATCAGTGCCCCGGGGAGTAGGCTTGCCGAACCTCGTTAGCATTGTGTTTCGGTGTCGTTATCAAGATTGGATCTTCTATGGCGGTCGCTTCCGCATTTAGGTACCGATGTTAGATTCGAGGCTAGTTTTCTAGCGAGTGGTATTAGAGCCCGCGGGAGATCCATAGATAGAGACATGATGGATGTCCTTTCACACCACGACTGTTGCACAGTAATATCCGGGTGGCACATTGACGCAAGGTGGAACATGATGGTGATCAACTAAATTTGAGCGTGGTTTCGGACACTTAAGGTGGCGGCCTAAACCGTTCGATGAGCTGCATTGACAGGGAGACGACCAGACATGGTGCTCTGGTTGATGGCGGCTGAAAGCGATTGGCGTAGAAATCTATGGTTTTGGACACGTCGGACGGACGGCTCGAACTTTCCGATGGGCTACTTTCAACAGGGAGTTTCGATCAACGTTCTCGATTGGTGGAGTCGAACACTGTGGATGGCATGTCTGTGTCTTTCAGTGAGCTGTGTTCGACAAGGAGATGGCTAGACGTAGCGCTCGGGGTCATTCGGCGGCTGTGAAGGCAGCGTGGTTATTCATCGGCTTCAGCTCGCAAACGAGATTGACGGGCGGTCAATCGAAAGTCGGAGCAGATTTTCGGTGGCGTGCTTCGGGCAGGATGCACAGTCGAGGTGCAGCGACATGCGGCGGCGGAGTTCGACGCAGGCGGACTCCGGTGAGGTGGCGGTGGATACCGGCGAAGGAGCCACGTTGTCTTGGTTAGTGGCGATGACGACTCCTGTGTCGGGGAGGCGGATCCCGGGGGTATCGACTCACTTAGGCCTGCGGCAACCTCACGGAGACCATGGCGGCTGCTTTGTGGATCGAGCCAGTGGACGGGATGGCCTAATCAGTAAAGCGGTGGCTTCTCCGGATACAGTGTCGGTGGCCTTCTAAAAAATATTTGTATCTAGATCGTATTATATTATCCATATATGTTTCGATTGTATGAACTTTTTGTTACATAAACTTTAGGTAACGTAAAGTTTATGTGTATAAAGTTTAGGGGTACACATGATAAAAAGTACACAAAAAAATGTTGTAAGAAACCAAAAAAACAAAAAGAAATTGTGCACACACAGAATTTAATAACTAACCAATACAACAAAAACGAAGCACCAAAAGAAAAACACGCCCGTGTCGCTCCCCCACGAGCGACCCGGGCGGCGGCGAAACACCATCCGCCGCCGCCCCTCTCCCCCTTCACTGCCGCCTCGCCGCCACCTAAGTGAGAGGCCGGCAAAGCCATGCCGCGAGCAAGGACGGCGGTGGCGGGGCTCAACGCGTGACGGTCGCTGGGTCTGGCGCGTGCAGACCCCGACGACGTCGCGTGCAGCGCGCGGGTCCGATGAGGCAACGGCAGCGTGACACACGGTACGGGGCTGCGCGCCGTAGAGCGAGATGACAGAGGAGCGCGGCACGTCGAGGTGGCGACAAGACGGCGTGCCGACAGATCTGGCGCGCCGCCGCCAGATCTACCTCTCCCACCGTCGGAGCTGGTGGTGGCGCAGCGCCAAGGGAACGGGGGCGCGGTTCTAGGCGAACGGCAGCGTGGTTCCAGGCGAACGGTGGCGCAGAGCCTGGCGTGCAGCGGTGTGGGCGCCGGGAACGGCGGCGCGGCGGGGGACGGCCCAGATCTGGTGGCCATCCCGCCGGATCTGCACCCCGCGCGGCCAGATCCGGCCACCCGTTCCGTGCATAGGGGAGGCCGACAGAGGCGACGACGGCATGTGCGGCGGCGGGACCTCCCCTGCTCGCTTCGATTGGAGTATGCCGCCATTGGGGCCGGATCCACGACTCCAGCTGGCGGGAAGGACGACTACGGCGAGGGGGCGCCGGCTGGCTTTGACTATGGCGCCAGTGTTTGACAGGCAGGCGGCGGCGACGGTGTCCAGCCAGGCGCGACGTCTTTGGGGACAGGCAGTGCCGAGGCGTTCTGCTTTGGGGTGGCTGCTGGTCTACCGAATCTACAGACAAACATTCATGACCCCGAGCGGACGTAGCGAGGAGGCCCATGGAGGTGCGGCGCGGAGACCAGGTGGCGAGGGGCCCTGGCGGAGAGAGGCACACACGGAGATGCCCGGTGTTGCTCGCGGACCGCTTCTGCTGTCTTAGGGCCTTGGTGAGGTCGGCAGAATCCTACGGTGGATTCGACGAGCTGGCTTTAGGGGCAGCCTCGCTGATGTTGGTGGGCATGGTGATGTCCACTGCGGCAGCGAGGGTATTGCAGTTGGCATGGACGAAGCAACCGACGAGGACCTGTTCGGATGGGGCGGCCAGGTGGAGCGGAGAACGGCAAGGCGATGGCGATGCGACCAGGGATCCGAGGAGATGATGCCACGTGATCCCTGTCCGAGGCGGAGACGGCGGCGGCCCTGTAAGGCGGGCTAAGGTCAAGACTTTTGTTCTCTTGTGGTGACACCTTGTCGTCACAAGAGATGGCCGCGTCAGGCGGGCTTGCGAGGGGGAGAGGGGATCCATCCTTCTCTATCACCCTCTTTCCTTCCAACCCGATTGAGCGGATGGACTTCGAGCGCGTCGAAGATCGAGGAGTTTCTTCTTGATGGTCGACCGGCGACGAGGCATCGGTGCAGGGACTGCGCGTCGTTGGTTTCAGATGGCGGTGGCTCCTGAGCTTTGCCAGTGGTCCAAGGCACAGGAGGATGGGTAGTTTACGGCCGAATGCCCTGCCTTCGGGCCGGCAATGGCGACGCCTGCGGGTGCCGTTTTTCCTCGTGGGGCATTGTTGTGTAATCCTACCTTCCCTATAGGATTCTTCTGGTGAAAACCGAGTCCTGGACTTATAGGACGGGCGACGGCTGCATGTTCTACGTCGTAACCTTGCTGGAGGCGTCATCTAGAAGAACCTATACCTCTGTGGTGTCTTGTGCCTGTTTTGGTTCAGCAATGTGGGTTCTAGTTGTCGACGCGCGGTGTGGATGGTTTTTTCTTTTTTCCCTGATTATAGCCCTACTTTGGGCTATAGTCTTATACCCTTTATTTCTTCTCTATCGATATATATGAGACAAAGCTTTTGCCCTTTTTAAAAAAACAAGAAAAACGAGTTGTTCGTTGCTATTCCCGTCATGCAACACCTGTCGACCCGAACCTGAACGGTTTTCCCCTCCATCCCGCAGGTGTCCGTTTCCCCTCCATCCCAGGCGTGACGTGGCGGATATAAGGCGCACGTGAGCAGTCGCGCCGTAGCATTTTCGATCCGCGCCGCCTCCTCATGGCTCTGGCTCGCACCAAGCGGGCATGGAAGGTACCGAGCTGCCAGACGAAAGACAAGCCCCACATGCCAGAATCGCGTCAGGGGAAGAGTCTCCAAACGTGACGAGCACCATGCCGATCCCTGGACGGGGACGCTTTCTTGTTGGCTGCTTCCGCCGGCGTCCGACCCAAGCACAAGCTCAACTGCTTGGCAGAAATGTTTAGCCGACTCCCTCATTCTGTGCCCTCCTGCCTGATGCAATTGTCGATCTGTGAGCAGGGTAGATAGATCGTGCGTATTATTTCATCTTATAGCTCACACCCTCGGGAAGATATCTCCTCAGGTGGCATAGTCAGCAACACAGGCAACACGTCGTGGCTATTGCTCGAGAAGGTCATTTCAGCAGGATTGGTAGTCCTAAGTTGTTCCTGGTGCTTGCCATGCCTAGTAGTGACATATTGGAGAGATTGCTTTTTGGTATAAAGTACTCCAGTTGTGAAAAACCTTGAATAGTCAAGTATTGTTGATATCTCACTTTGACTTGTTGAGATTAGTATGCCTGTGTGCCGGAGTTGGGGCTTACACTAGTTACACTTATAGAGGTATTGTACCAAAGGAGGTAAAGAAAAGTACAACGGAAATTTACTATACAAATAGAAGAACGGAATTAATTCAGATCTGAACATGAATTTATGTTAGAGTGAGCTGTTCAACACAAATTTGTAAGTTGTAACTCTACTACCACTTACTAGCTAACTAAGTATAATTGCAGTTTACTGGTCACTTTCTTCTGGTGAACATATATAACAACGGGCCAATTACTTTTGACCCTACATTAAAGCCAATCAATATGACCTTGATTTCTTTAGCGTTGTTTATTTGGCCCTCTTTTTCAAAAACGAACATTAAGATCGACCCTATTGTGTGAAGACAACGTAACAATTTTGAGTTGGGGGCAAAATGTCGGATATGCCCTTATCATTTAATTACTTTGCCTAACATTGTACTTGTACATGTCAAGCAAACGTAAGCATGTTACACACATAACGTATCCTATGCACACAGACTTCTCGTGCACACTCCGTGCACACCAACTAACAAATATCATGAAAAAAATCTGAACAACACAATTTTAATATTCCCGGTGAGCTCCTCGCTGGACGTATAATAGCAGATGATTTGCGTCCTCGACGTACGTGGTTGTGCCTGCAAATGAGGGTCATAAAATTTAGCGATGTCGCATGCAGTGAGAAAGAGAAAGTCCACAGGACATACTCCCATCCGAACAGACATCCTCATCCACTCACTTCTGGATAAGACTGCCTCCTCACCTCACTCATCCTCTCCTTCACTCCTCTTCTCCCTATGGATCTCCTGCCTTCCTTTCTTCGATGGTCTTCCTCACCACCACCACCTCTTCATCAAGGTCAAAGAAGGCTATGTTCTCAGAACAAAATTGGGTAGTAACATTGCAACCCAGCTTGTGGTTGTACTCTGTGAGTTCTCGGCAGCTAACCATGTGAAGGACCTCAACCACCTTGATGAGCTCCGACTCCAGCTCCTTGGCAGCAGCCACATCACCTTGCTTGGCTTCCATAGTCTCCCGCACATCGACCACGTCCCTCTTCTTGGTGTTATCGACATCTATAGTGCACCGCTCATCCAAATCCAGCGCATCTCGTTGTTGTTCTCCATTATTGTCACCCGTGTGTTTTGTAAACAGACTTCGAATCATAGCTATATGAAAACATTGTAGTGGTACATGAAAGAAAGTCATGAAGAAAGAAAATTAGAGCCAAGCTTATATTCATCTTATTATACTTGTTAATTCTGATATAGCTTATAGTTAGTGAACGGCTGTACTTTTAAAATTGCTCTAATATACTTACAATAATATTTCTTCCAATCGATGCGACCCCAACCAAAACACTCCACAGGTACGCATGTGCTAGATTTTTGGGAGCTCACAGTGTCGTCGAGAAACTCTTGCTTACGGTTTGTCACAAAAAGTGGCAGACTCTGCCCCTCCACAGCCACAGCCCCGCCGTCGGTGTCCATACCGGCCTGCTCGCTCGAGTCCGCCGTCTTTGCTGCCACAGCCGAGGAAGAACTTGGAACGTACAGGGGTGAGATGAGATCGACAGCATCAATATGACCGAGAATGGGACCAAGGGAATTTATTGCGATTGATAACGCGTCTGAAGAAGAGGGGAACGAGGAAATTGATTGCGATTGATATCACGTCAAAGAGGCGGCGAGGAATCGGGAGAAGGGAGGAATGGAGCAGCAACCTGATCGGACAAGGGAATTATCTGTCTACCTGTCCACATTGATTGATTGATTGATGCAAATGGGACGTGACTAGCGTCCGGATGTCCGTTCTGGACTGATTTATCGGATGTCCTCCCTAAACTAGCTTGCAAACTGACGTATGATTTTCTCTCGCTCCCACATGCACACGTTGCCTATATATGCTAGTACTATGATAATGACGAATTAAGGGCTGGATGATGTAGTTATTCTTTCTCCTCTAGCAATATTTTCAAATATTTAAACAAATATATCTTTCAAATTACTAATCCAATTGATGATCCGGTTACACCGTTGCATTTCTTGCAATTAAATCTTTACAACGCAATGTCACATAATTATATTTCTAATAATATTTCTAAGTAAAATATTTTTATATCATACATGAAACATCGAACTATAACAGTTGAAACATCAAGATATACTTGTCAAAACATCCGAAGATTTGTAAATAAAATATTAGAACATAAAAAACACATTGAAACATCTTAATAGTACCATATGCAACATTGAAAAAATATACTCTCTTTTAACACGTGATTAATCAAATTTAAAATGTGCAACAAAGTTAAGTCCCAGTTGAAACACTCTCTTTTAACACGTGATTAATCAAATTTTAACGGTTGAAACATTATTTATTATTCATTCAAATATATTCATGTGTGATCTTAAAACTTTTAAATGATCTAATTACAATGAATACAAGGATATAATCAATTCGCAAGTCGGATGCATAGTTTAGGGAAA
Organism: Leersia perrieri; assembly: GCA_000325765.3. NCBI lineage: Eukaryota > Viridiplantae > Streptophyta > Magnoliopsida > Poales > Poaceae > Leersia > Leersia perrieri. The sequence continues at coordinate 11,730,938 of CM002479.1, forward strand.
AAGTCGTCTTAAGTCGTGCTAAAAAGACTTAATACCATACATATACATATAGACATGCAATGTGCAACGTGGTAGTGCAGTACTAGTACTACACTAGGAGGAAAAAGATAGATAGAGGGAGGGAGTGGTTGGTCAACGTCCGTTCGCTTCGGACGTCTGATCCCTATCATTTTCCTATTTGTTCCGACACGTTTAGTTTACTTGGCCGCAACTCAAGTATCTCATCTGATTTTTGGCAGCCACACCTCTTCATTATTACTGAGTACTGACAACGTGACGATCACACGAACAAACCCACTTCTTGCATGCACATACATTTGAATTAACTGATTCAAGTAAGACCAATCACAAGACAAACTTGATACTGATTCCAATATGCATGGACGCACTAATTGGTTGCAAATCTACTTCAAGCACTCTCGAGCACTTTTTTCTTCACGGGTAATTAGCTCGCTACGACACAACATATTTTACATGCGCCTGCTACTACAATAAACATGATCACATGGACAACAAAGATTATTTTTCCAACACGCGCAACGCAGGAAAAACACATATTCGGCAAGCCGTCCAAGCTTCATGTAGCTAGAAGCAAAAGCAACAGCCGCAGATGGATAGGAAGTTAGGAACCATATGGCAGCGCTACAAATGAAAGGGGTAGAATGTGGTTTCATTTTAAAAAATAGGGAAAAAACAAAAAACCTAAAAAATAAGGACAAAATTAGTATTGACATCAAAAGTAAGGGTAAAAATAAAATTGCCCCAATAATAAGTCTTGCCGATTCAAGAGAGAAAAAAGATTGCTACCAGACCTCTTCAGCTTGTACACCCTCCATATACATGGACAGTACATCCGCATATGTCCTAGCTATCAAGCCATATACTGGATCAACCGTACTAGCTAGAGACCAGAGAGCGCGCAGTCACTGCGCACGAAAATTTCTAGTACAATTGTATGGCAGACAAGAAGGCAAACCCACATCATGTGCGGGGCAGCTGGACCAATCAGTGCTAGGTAGCACAACAAGAGGAAAAAAAACGATACACTGCGCTAGCATAAGACCGGCAGTGTGGACTGTGGAACAGTGTAAGGAATCTGCAGTGAAGGAGGGTCACCAGCAGGTAGCGGTGCATGCACAGGCATTTCAAACAGCAGAGAAAAACAACCGAACCTGATCAACAAGCACACAACCTGTCGAGAGGGTAAACGTTAACACAGTAAAAAGGAAAATCAATATCTACCTGTTGGATTGATCTCACTTCATTCTTGACATTTGGCGCAGCCCCTAATAGTAGGAATTGCACAAAACATATGTTGTTTGATACACCAAACAGAACATCCTCTGCATGTTTGCATCTTCCTGAAACCTCTCAAACCCATCGAATGAGCTGCTGAGCTACTATATGTGTGTAGAGCCGCTGACCAAGTGGCTATTCAGCTGAACGAGCAAATGTAAATAATGCCCATGGATTTATACCTTTTTATAGCATGCATTGGTAAATAATGACCAAGTGGTGCTTTACAGAGAGCGAACGGCAAATGCCATCTGTAGAGATTGAACACCCAATGCATGCTAATCATATCAGATGAGTGTCACTTCCGCAAAAACATACATCCATCGCTATATCATTGCCGGTTTTTCTAGATAAGTACTGATAACGAAAATCCCGCCCAAAAATTCCCGCACTATAAAAAAAACCCAGCGCAAAATGTCATATGTCCCTGTTATATATTTATATTATCAAGGACAAATGTAACATCACATTAGTGATAGTTATTTTAAAAAACCGACACTAATGTCACTAGTCCTGCTTATTTATATTAAGCTGCACAGATATTTGAATAATAAAGTATCGGTTTATCAAAAAAAATCAGAATAGTCCCGGTTAATATAAATAACCAGACTAATACATGGTATATATTTCGGTCCCAGGTGTCAATAATAACCGGTATAGATGATCCAGCTAAGCCACACCAATATAAAAGAAAAGGCACCCATCAGTGTCAAGAGTAAGAGCCACAGCCATCCACTCAATCTTCTTTCTCCCGTATCCCTTCACTTCCCCTCTCTCAGCCTCCTCACAGAGCAGGCAGGCGCCCGACGCTGGCAGGAGCGGCTACGGCCTGTGGCAGCACGAGCGGTGACCAGCGAGAGCGGCAACACCAGCCGACTTGGTTTGGAGAGACGGCAGCATCCAGTAGCGGCGGCCGGCGTCGACGAGCCCGGCTTGGGAGAGGCCGCCGGCGGCGAACATGTCAGTAGCGGCCGCTGGCGACGAGCGCATTGGCGGCGGCTGATGTGGGCGAGGATTCCGTACAATGCTACTACGCGCCCCAAAATATAGCACGAGGGATGAGATCCCATGTACCATTCCATTGTCGATCGAGCGTAGAACTCCTCCATGGCTGGCCGCTAGCTAATGCAGGTCAGCTAGGGCATCACGGGCCAACTTCGGAATCGGATATACTACGTAGCAAATTTGTGTGGAAGGTCAGCCATGTCGCTAGCTGCCGATGGCGAATTGGTGTGGACGATGCCCAGGACGCTGCGATGACGGCTGCGACCAAGCAGACACCGGTGGCAAGCCGACACATGCGCTTGGTGTTGACATCGTCGGCAAGTGGTCAGAAGCCACTTTTCGAGCGGATACATGGTTAGTGACTCAAGACGGGCCAATAAGCTGCGGCATGACATCCTTGGCCATTATCCCTGTCAGGTGGGACCTCTTATCTCCAGCTTGCTTGGGAGTGAGGTTTTCTCCATATTATCTTTTCCATTTATATTATTTCCCTACAAGCATATATTGGCAAGTACAAGTGGAAATAGACTACTCTGAAATAAATATGCATTGCAAGCATAACTTGTTCTCCTTTATTATAGTAATATTGACTGTAAAAAATGGTTGATAACGACCATCAACAACAACTACCGTCATTCCTCCTTTCTTAGGTACTACCTGGACCGGACTAACCTACTCACTATACGGCACAGGATAAATGATACCAGCGTGCAGTAGCTTCAAGACCTCTTTCTTCACTACTTTCCTCATCGCATTATTGAGTCATCTTTGAGCTTCCCGTGAGGGCATGCTCTCGGGCTCAATTGGAAAACGATGAGTCATAGTGCGGGATTGATTCCCTTAAGGTCTTGGAGGGAATAGTCGATAACTTGATGATATTTTTCTAACACAGCTAGAAGACGAGTGGTCTCATCTTCAGAAAGCTTGTCACTAATGATGACAAGCGCTTCCTTATCGCCATAAAGAAAAGCATAGCGTAGTCCTTGAGGAAGGGTTTTGAACTAAGTGGGGGTTGTGGCGGCAGTTCCGTGATTGGAAGCTCAAAGGTCTCTCCCGGTCTAGCTTCTTCTTCAACGAAGTCGGGGACTTCGTCTTCCAGAAGTGACTCAGAGGACTCATGAGGTAGAAGTGCTGCCACTTTACTATACGAACTCGTCTTCTGGGAGAGAATCGGTTGCAGCAAATTTTGCCTTACCAAAGGGAACTGTGAACTCGTTCCCTCCTAGAGTGATGCGGAGGCTGTCTAATCGGGGTGTGTTAATCAACAACTATCCGATTGGATACCCGATTAGAACATCAAAATCTTGGACTTCAAAGACGTGGAAATCCAAGATTGCCTCCTTGCCGTCATGGAAGACAAGCACATTTTGGACAACCCCAACTCCTTCAAGCACATTCCCATCGAGGTACTTGAAGAACTTGTCGGTTGGAGCAAACACTTTGTCGCCCAGATATGCAATGACAAATGATTCTAAGACGATATTTCATCCATAGTTGGGATGTAAAGAACATTTACCCAATTCCCCTCTAAGAAACAATCAATAAACCGAGGGGTATCTCTCATCCGAAGAACTTCAGACGAGGACTCAACATCTTGAAGCCATTCATCGCTTAGGACGGTTTTTAGCTCCCGGACCGTTTCTTGTAGGTATTGGATTTCTAATAGGTCAGGGGGTGCTAGAGCAACAGGTGGTTTCTTTTTGGCAAAGTAGTTAAGGGTATTCCCGTAATCTTCATTAGGATCAACCCTGAACTCGGGAGCACATCCTGGAGTACGAATTCCTTCGCACTCAGACGATGGCTTGGGAGCTAGCTCCACAATCAAACTGGTTGAAGTGGAAGGCTCAGGATCTACTTCAGTGGTTGAGGGCTCCTCGATCGTAGACACTGAATCCTGTGGAGGGGGTTCTTCACAGTTTCCCATGAAGGAAGTATTTTCTAGAATACGATCTCGAATAACCTTGCCTTCGGACGGAGTCTTATACATTAATGACCCTCCGGCTGTAATGTCTAAATGGAGTGCAGACTCCTTGTCTAAGCCCGTATGGAAATGTTGCAAAAGAACAAATTCGGGTATAGACAAGGTTGGTCAAGACTGCACCAAATTAGTGAATCTGGACCAAGCTGTACCGATTGATTCTTGATTTCTCTGTTGGAAATAGAATATCTACGCGAAGGGCAGTGATGCGGGTTACTGGGAAAAAGGATAGACAGAATCTGTCCCACAACTTCTCTCAGTCACCGCTTACACAGCCTACAGTAGATGTGTACCATAGCTTCGCTTTCCCGTGAAGAGAGAACAAAAACAATTTCTACCAGGTGGTTACTTGCTTCATGCCCCGAATCTTAAGGCATGAGCATATTTGCTCCAATTCCCGCAGGTGATGGTAGGGGTTTTCCTGGTCAGAACCAGAAAAGGGTTTTTGCCTAATCATCCTGATGAGCTCGGGATGAATTTCATAGCCAGTTGTGAATATTGGCTCCAATGAAGGAAGAGGCTCACAAAATTCGCCCCAAGGGGCAGATATCTCAAAGAGAGGCTGCTCCATAGAATTTGGAAAAGTGTTTCAGGTGACTTCTCTGGATAGTGAGGTGTAGGTAGAATAAAAGAAAAAGAAAAATATGAGGATGAACAAGGCTCGGAGATAATCAGTAACCATTCCCCGGGAACGGCGCCAGAAATGCTTGTTGGTATTTCTTATCGTCACAGAATAAATCCGCAAGCGAATGGAATACCACTGTAAGACTTCCCCTACGGAGTATACTTAAGGTATCGAATCCACAGGGAACGTGTGTGACTAATCCTACTCTAGTTCATCCAAGGACACAAAGCTAATAATAGGCTAAGGGTAGAGAAGATTCACTCGTAAGATACAGCGTCTACAGGAAGCTTTGTTTAATCCTAGTGGGATACTTCGGGCACTGGTAGCTCGCTTTCCCTGGTTTCAGCTCTACTACGCACTCGGACAAGGAGAAACTACGTGATCTTGAGGGCTGTCACCACCTCTACACTTGTCTCAAGCTAATTGTGGGATGCGCAGCAACTACTGGAAATTAACTACCAAGACACCGCGTCTAAGCAGATTAATTACTACTCAAGTGTTAATTAAGCACCCAAGCAATCACTATAAGTTGGTTGTTTATAGTGAACAGCAATCCAATATTCAACTTAGGAACTAACTGAGATATAAATCTTACGAAGATGAACTCAACTACTCAAGATAATATTTCTATTAAAGCAAGAGTAATTGATAAAGTAGAATAAGAGAGAAACATACCGACAACTCCGAGATTCCTCCGACTTCGTCTACTCCACTCTCTCCCTAATCTAGTGTACAAAAGAGCCTCTTGTAATTCAGCTCAAGCTTGGTGTGTGTGTTGGAGAGGGGTTAACCCATCCTTATATAGGTTACTACTGACGGTTGTTGCCATAGGAAATGACAGTTATGCCCATTGCAACCGCCATCAGGAAGCCACCAGGAGTCAACATGTGGAAGGGCGGTGCCAGCGGAGCAGATCCTGGTTCGGCCGAACCAGGGGTGCAGCCCACCGACTTCTCCTTTGGCTAGGTCTCTGATAGGTGGGCCCTTATGACGTTTTGAGGTGCAATGACGGTTATCTTGGCCGTTATCCCTGTCAAGTGGGTCCCCAATTCCCTGGAAGTGAGGTTTCCTCCATTTCTTCTCCATTTTGGTGATTTATTTCCTGCATACAAATATTCGTCAACACTTATAGAAATTATTAGAAATAATCTCTACCAATATGTTGGATGATTGGTTTCATTCATATTTTGCAGGTGTTGACAGCATAAAATGTAGCATTAGCAGCCGTCAACACCACCAAGGGTCGTTGCCCGAAGCAACAGATAGGAAATTACCTTTAACTTAGCTTGGATAATTAATACATATAGAGAGTCTTCTCTAGCCTAGTTTAATCTACCCGTGGTTGTTATCTTTGGATAGTCTCAGCCTTAGGTAGATTAGACACGTTCCCTGAGTTCGATATTCTTTTGGGGTCACTCGAAAGTGAAGTGCTACAACGGTATTCCGTGCACTTGCGGATTTATCTGTGATCGTAAGAAATACCTACAGTTACCATGGCCCGCCTCGAAATAAAAAATTTGAAAAGAAACGGAGGGAAGGCAAGGAAGAAAAAATAAAAAGGAAGGCAGGTCTCTCTCTTTCGGCAGTCTCCCTCTCGGCTAGCTCCTTCTTCCCCAGCATGTGCGCTCTCTCTCTCTCTCACTCATGTCCCTCTCTCCGCTAAATATTGGTTTGTGGTTAGTTACAAAAAATCCGGGTGTACATATTTACTTGGGTTGATACAAATCCTGATTGGACATGAGACAAGCTTTGCTAAGAAGAATAGGAAAGATGCAAGTCCTAATCGGACACTAAACAGAACTTCCTAAACATAAAAGGAGATCAAATTAATTAACTGTCATGCCGCGCCCTTCACGTTTCCTTCTAACTCGATCACTTCTTCATAAATTTTCTACTATTAATTGGCTTCTTTCCTTAAGTGAATCGACAAGAGAATCATACCAAATTTTGGCGTTAACACATAAATCGAGTTATGTCAACCATGCTCCAAGAACACTGTGAAAAAAGTAACATGGTTTCTGGTGCTATACATCAAATTTGTGGAACAATGTTCATATTCAGGTTGAAATTGACTAAAAGAAATTTAGAATGGTGCAAGGAAGACTACAAAGTAAGATACACTTTTACACCTGACGAGAAGCTTGAGATGGAATATCTAAATGAGATGGCAGAAGAGGTATAACTACACACAGTCACTTACCTATCCTAAGCTGAGATCCCAATTGTCTTGCGCTTCAAATGACGACACTCGATGCCTGGCTCACTAACCTCCCGACGACGATACAGCGTGCCCCCTCCTCTTGCCATGCAGCGTCCACTCAAACCCATCCCTCTCCTCTACCGGCGAAGCCCACTCCTCTCCTCATCTAGCTAGCATGTGTGGTTGTTGAATACTCTGTAATCTGAAGTTATGCTGGATCGGGGACGAGCGTCCGTAATCAGTGCCCCATCGAGTAGGTTTAGCCGAATCATCTTAAAAAATATCGTGTCTCTGTGTCATCGTTACGTTTGGATCTTCTATGACGTTCTTCTTGTGCTTCCGCGGTTAGCTGCTGATGTTAAAATCGGGGCTAATTTTCTAACAGTGACCATCCTAGCGGTATGCTTCATAATTCTCAGGCAGTCAACCATGGGCTCAGGGTATCCATTTACGACAGTGCTTTTTACCATATTGATGAGCTTCCCAGCAAACGTAAATGCAGCATCTATAGGGGCAACTGCATCGATCGATCAGTTGGATCAAATCTTGAGCTTGACTGACCTCAAATATTGTCGCCGTAAGAGACAAGAGAGCTACAAACAATTTCCTGTCCATATGTTCCCAGTTGGTTTTTTGGCCATTGCAGGCTTCACCTTCAATAATGTCGATAGTAGTAGTACATGGTGGGAAAAAACCAGGTATAGCAGCTTCTGCTCCAGTTTCTGTATGTTAAGTATTTCTCTGAGCACCTGAAAGAACAAATAATTCATGAGAGTATTTCTCTGGCCTCAAATAATATCTACGCAAGATGGTTATGATACCACTAAAGGGATAAGCGTAGGCTACAATAGCAACAAATCAAAATTTCTACTGCATGAGATATCTTACGTGTATATAGATCATAGTTCGTTACCACTCGACGCGCGTTACAGCGGAAGCAGTGTCGGGTAGCCGAACCCGACGAAATGCACGTCGATGTAGAGGAAGTAGTCGATCCGATCGTCTCCTCCATGTGCGAGTATCTCCTTCTCGCGTGAACTTCTCCTTGTGATCCTACGCAGATTAGCGCCGCAACATAGGGTGGAACGCTATGTGTGGTTGTGCTAGCACCCGTGCGTGGTTAGGGTTTTGCTCGTGTGGAGAGGCGGCTAGGGTTTTTGGGTGTTTTCGATGCAGTGTCTCCCTCAGCCCTCGCCCCTGAATATATAGACTTTGACTGGACATTACATGCCCATCAGTACTCCTCAGATCCCTATCCGAACTGTGTGCTTGTCGGATCTCTATCCAACTCCTTTTCAGCCTGCTTATCACTAGCGGTCTCTAGCAAGACATATTAACATGTCGAGTATACACAAAGATCACATCGGTTGAACGTGTAGTGTATCTATGGTCGAGTCCCTTTGCCTCAGGATATCGATTAAGCACAAGACGAGACATGTACCATCTTTTCAATAGCTGAATCATTCGCTCGATTATGTAATATTATTATCTAGTGATTAACTCCTCAACCACTCGGCATGCCCATGCACTTCCATGATCAATTATATCAAGGTGCCCATGAGATATCTTACTCATGAACAAGGAGGGGAAAATCCCATATCGATCGATCACATCTCGCTACATGTTTCATAGCAAACCCGAAAGCTAACTACCCAGTTAGGGTACAGTGTTTGACAATAACATAACATATATAGAAAGTCTCATGAATAAATCATGTATTCATTGATCAACAGTAAATTAGCTTATTTCAAGAAACAGAATAACTCTTTATTTATAATATCTATAAAGATAGTTGGTGATACAATCATCCCTATGATTGCCTCTAGGGCATATCACTAATACATAAATAGTACATGTCAATAAATAAAAATAGTTTTTTTTACGGGGATAATAATAAAATATATATATATAGTTGACGACGTTAATCTCCCTCGGCAGATGAAAATCTTATTTTCTCTTCCCAAAGTTCGCGGGCTTCTTTCAGAAGGGAAACGAGAGTCTTGAACGGTGGCTTTGCTCCATGGTCTCTGTTAGCTAAGCTCATGACACCATCTAATTTGAACATATCGGTGGAACGACTTTCAAGATAACTTATCACTCTCTCCATGTCTTCATCCCTTCTTCCGTAGCTTCTGCCGCTGTGTGTCAGCACTGATGTGACCATCCTAGTGGTATGTTTCATAATTCTCAGGCAGTCAACCGTGGGATTATGAAATCCATTCACGACGGTGTTTCTTTCTACCATATTGATGAGCTTCGCAGAAAAGGTAAATGGAGCATCTATAGGGGCAACTGCATCGACCAGTTGGATCAAATCTTGAGCTTGACTGGCCTCAAATATTGTCGCGGTAAGAGATAAGAGAGCTACAAACAATTTCCTGTCCATATGTTCCCAGTTGGTTTTGTGGCCATTGCCGCCTTCACCTTCAATGTCGATAGTACATAGTGGGATAAAACCAGGTATATCAGCTTCTTCTCCCGTTTGTGTCTGTCTCCTTGTCGCTGCCGAGTGGAGTATTTCTCTGATCACCTAAAAGAACAAATAATTTTTAGAGAGGTGTACTTTTAGAGAGAAAGCTCGAGGACTCGGCATTATTTTACTGAAAGCTTAAAAGATCATTCAAGCTGCTGGGAATAATCGTGATGTGTATAGCTAGGAGATGAGAATCAATTTGACATGTATATATAGCCAGAACAGCAATTAATTTTACACGTCCAGTTGCCAAAATTAAGGTTCAGTATATGAGATACTCCCTCCTTCCCTAAATATTTGACACCGTTGATTTTTTGACACACGTTTGACCGCTCGTCTTATTCAAAATCTTTTGTGAAATATGTAAAACAATATGTTTGAACAAAAATATATTCAACAATGTATCAAATGATAGGAAAAGAATTAATAATTACATAATTTTTTTGAATAAGACAAATGGTAAAACGTGTGTCAAAAAGTCAGCGGCGTCAAATATTTAGAGATGGAGGGAGTAGTAAGGATCAGTTACCTCGGGCATCACATCCTTGATAGCTTCATTCAGCTCCTCGAGGTACTTATCATCATTGGTGTGGTGGATACAAAGGTGCCTTAGGATTTCTGCTGCACTTATTCTGCTTTCGTTTTCTCCACGGGATAAAAGCATGGGTTTGAGAACATCAATAACTTTGCCATCTGCCTGCAGGATAATCTTGGCGTTGCTTTCGCTCCTGGCAGAGAGCATGACCAATGCTTCACCAGCCGATTTTCTGACCGCGTGGTCGGAATCGGAAGTATCGGTGAAGATGCGAACAAGAGACTTGGCTATTGTTTCTCTTCTTTCGGCGGTCAAAGATGAATTTTTATCTATGACCAGCTGGGTGAGGATCTTAATGGAGACTTTCTGAAGCCTAGGATCACATAGATGACAATCACTACAGTTAAGAATACTCTCCATAGCAGAGACAGCCTCCGTGTTTGTTGAGATCTCCTTGCGGACCCCGAAGCCGGTCACTCCAGGAGTAACGGCGAGCTGATGCGCCAGTTCCATCGACGCAACCACGACAGGGCTCCACGCCTCATGGTCCACGTTGTGGAGCAGATCGCAGCTTATGGGAGCAATGATCTTTGACAAGAAGCCTTCCGTATTGCTAATGACTCTGCAGCTCTCCCTTTTACCGGCGGCGATGCTGCGGAGCACAACAAGGCCCTGGAGCATCATGTCGTCTACACGCTTCTCCAGATGAGGGGTGTCAGCAGCTAACTGGAGCATGCGTTCCGACCTTGGAGATATCCTGCTGATTTGGATGTTGTAGGAGAAGTAGAACGTTATCCTTGACGCTCGCTCTCTCACCTCTGTGGCTTGGTCGAACTCAGCTTCAGTCAAGCTGAAAGCATCCCCGAGCTTCCCACTTATGCGGCCAGAGGACGCGGATGTCACCACCATCTGGTGCATCAGCATCTTCTGCCTCGCTAAGATCTTCTTATCCACAAGAGGGTTAGAGGACTTCTGTACATTGATAAGTGTGTCCAGAATCCTTAGCCCGTTGAGGAACCTCACAGTGTCAACTGATGTCGACTCTATGATGTCGACAGCGTGTGTCAGAAGGCTTCTCCTTCTCGCAAATGACAGGTCCTTCCAACATCCGGTCCTTATCTCTTTTGCATACTCGAAAACGGATGCCGTTGCCCTTGTGTCGAAATCGTACAACTCGGCCACTTTTCTCACCATCCTTCTTCCTGTTGATATGAAAGTGAGTCCGTACAAGAAAAACACGCCCTGGACGAGACCCAGCATGTAGAGGACTTGCAGCGCAGGCTGCAGGTGGCTACCGGCGGCATCGCCGCCGCCGATATCCGCATTGCCCAAGCCACGACGTGTGAGACGCCACAGCGAAATTGCTGAGGAGATGCACATCCCAAACACGTAGAGAACCACCAGTGGTAGAAGGATAGTGGTGAACACAAGTAGCCGAAACACCGCCAAAATAACACGCGCTACAGAGAATACCCGCCAGAGTGTAGGTGGCAACCACTCCGGAGGCTCTACCCAGCTGAACGACGTAGCGATTATGGCGATTCCCGAAAACTCTGCAAGACCTCCCACCATGACAGCGTAGATCCTGTTGTTTGTGTTTCATCAGTTAACTGGATATTGTACTCCTACTTTACACTAGAGAGAATTAAAGAGTAATCAAGGCATAGAAACATAAATGCTCTTAATTGGCCACGTAAGATCCCTATAAATGCTCCAAAACCGCCAAGTGGCAACTCATGCGTGCAGTCTTCCACCCCTTCCCGCACCTATAGTTGGCCATAAGGCCCGAGGCCCGGCGGCCCGGCCCATGGCACGGCCATTTGTCCCGGCCCAGGCACGGCACGGCACGGCCGGTGTCGGGCCCGTGCCGGCCCGGCCCGAGAGATGGGCCGTGCCTGGGCCGAGGGGTTGGCATGGTGGGCCGGCCCGGCACGGCCCGATGATCCTCCAAAAAAAATCAGGGACCTATATTAGACTAACTCGTCATAGTTCTTGGGCCAAAATAAACATATTATACAGTTATAGGACCTAAAATAGACTTGCAGTATAGTTGTGGGCTTAAATTAGACTTATTTCTATAGTTCAGGGACCTAAAATAGACTTTTTTTTTAGAAATTTCAGCCCAAGAACGTTGGGCTGTCCGTGCCTCCGGGCCGGCCCGACACGGCCCGACACCTAGTGGGCCGTGCCTGGGCCGAAAGCGTGGCCCATGGGCAGGCACGGCACGGCACGGCCAGCCTACCAGGCCGTGCCGGCCCGACAATTCCTGGGCCGTGCCTGGCCGTGCCTGGGCCGGGCCGTGCCGGGCGGGCCTTTTGGCCAACTATACCCGCACCGCCCTCCCTCTCCCTTTTTTTTTTCCTATTTTTATGCTAAAAAATAGATATATATTGCTCTATTATTTTAGGAATCTTTTTTCAACAAATAATCTCATCTTAAAAACGGAATTTCTGCCCCCTCCCCTCCCGCATGCACCCAGCACCATCTTTTCCTTTTTTTCTCCTATTTTTAATCCACTAATTTAGATCTATCTTTCCATTATTTTAGACATATTTTTCAACCTATATTTTTACCTTATAAAAAAATAGATTTCTCAGCTCTCCTCTAGTACGTAGGGTGCCTACGTACGTCCCTCCCTCCACCCATTACTATTTCTCTACTTTCCTCCTATTTCAAATAGCAAAATTTAATTTGTAAATATATAAATTATTTTTTACAACATATTTGATTTTTAATTCAATCATATCAGCTGTTATGATATATTAGAAAATAGCTCATAAATTTGTTTATAAAGCATTGTCATTCCGATGGATTTATGTCTATATATTGATGATCAAAAAAAGCTAGAAAGGCCCAAGAACAGACTATAGACCAACTGGAGAGTAATGCCCACATATATGGCGGTCTTGAGACAGTACAAAACTAATATTTATGATGATTTGATTGTAATTGAAAAAACAGAATTTTTTAAAGAAATATCATGTGAATAATCCAAAAAAGATGAGGCTTCATTCATTTGAGCATTTGCGATGATTCGATTGTAATAGAATCTTTTTAGTATTTTATTTTAGAAATTTTATTTGAATAATCCTAATTTGGTAAGAGTATAGGACACAAATTCTTTCATGGCGAATAGATGCGTAAAGATTAAGGCCCCGTTATTTTTAGATTGATATTATTGTGATCTAGATTATTCAACCGGATTACTATAAGTCGGATTGTTATAAGTTGTAGTAGAATATGCTATGGGTTATTTCTTTCCTACATTATTAAAGACTATATTATTGGGTTTGCAAGTCTAAAAAGGATTACGGTGGCATTGTAACAATCTGGGCTCGAGATTATAATAATTTGCTTTAACAATCTGTCAATTTCTTTCGGATTACTTCCAGTAATCTAGATTATCGTAATCCCAAGCGGAAATAAACAGAGCCTAAGGCTCCTATCGTTTGCACTTATGCTTATAAACATGAACCAATATTCGATTTTTGAAACTTAATGTTGGAGTTTGTTCGTCGTGATTTTTTTTTCAGTCTTGGATTTCAGATTGTGAATATGGATGTAAAAGTTTTGCCCACAAACTATTTTTTGTTGATTCGTTCACTTAGCTAGGTTTATTATATGAGCAAAACTAATCCTAATTTCGTAAGAGTATAGGACACAAATTATTTCATGGCGAATAGATGCGCAAAGATTAAGGCTACTATCGTTTTCCACTTAGGCTTATCAACATGAGCCATTCGAATTTTGAAACTTATTGTTGGAGTTTGTTCATCATGCTTTTTTCTTCAATCTTGGATTTCAGATTGCGGATGATATGGATATAAAAATTGTATCCACAAATTATTTTTTGTTGCTTCGTTCACTTAGCTAGGTATATTATAGTGAGCAAAACTACCACAGCACGTTGGTAAAAAGAACAAGTATGCATAAAAGGTTCTGCTATATTTAAATTAATGGAATTGTAGTTCCTATATTTTTCACATAAAACGCTATGTATGTACCAAGATACTCTCTTGGTCCCAAAATAAACGCAATATATTTTTTGTGGGACAGAGGGAGTATGCTTCATGCACTGTCACTATTTCTTATGACAACTGCATACAAATTTACAAATAAAACATATACTAGCAGTATCAATAAAAAATATCAAAAAATTAAAATAGGCTGTACAAAATACAACATTAACAAATTCTCTTAAGGCTCCATTTAGTGTTCAACAAACGTTTCTAAGTCACCATGTAATTACAGTAAAAATAAAATTAGCATACAAATGTTGTACTTAAAAAAATAAAATAAAATGTGCAATTCCTAGCCTTTTGGTGTCAAAGGTTATTTTCCGCAAATGTGATTCTTGCTCATTACTAATATTTTTCAGTACAAAAAATTGCAGACAATGAATTTGAAATATATTTGCTTTTTCTAAATGCGAACATACTCAATGATCTATATATGATGAGTAAAATTGCACATGATAGAAGAAGACATAAGGTATTATGGTGTCATGCCAGATGCATTCATTTTAATGCGAAATATATGATTGTTGTTGGGATAACTAATATTAACATTTAATTTTCAAAATATCAAACTCTCATATCCAAAAGATAATTATGGTAATATAATTCAATACGGTATTAAGAAGATGCTCGCACATTGAACCAAACACTGATATTGATAGTTTTATAAATATAAAAAAATGTTATTACCAGCAATACCAACACAAATAATATTTTAAGCAAAATTCACCGGTATATCTTTACGATGGTAAAATTTATGAAACATAAATAATGTGGCCGCGCATGTGCACAGGCTTTTTCCCTTGTTTGTCGTATAACAGTAATCATCACCAATTTGAATTTCAAAATTGTTAACATTTGTTCGACAAAATTGTTTTGGAAAATCTTGCAAAAGTTAATCTGGGGAGAAGGAGACGAGGGCGGACACGAAGCTAGTGCCGACAGTGTATACAGGTGGTCCAAGATCCGATTGATGAGAGAAGGAATTTGGGAATCCTGGTCTTGTATCTTGTCATAGTTATCAGTATAGGGTACCCAGTACCGTGGTTTACATGGTAATCGTGTATTCTGGACACGTAGGGCTGTTATATATCTATATTAGGGGCTTGAACCTATATAAAATTCATCTCCACTTTGTGTTTGATGCAAAGTCTTGCTGGTCTTTGTATCAGCGGTGTTAAAGTTTGTGTCGAATATGTATACAAAGTCGGTTAATAATTAGGACTAGAAGTTGTAATAGGTTATAGGATAGTTGTGGAGTTGGAGTCTATCCTAGGCCCTCATTTAAATAGGTGGGCATACCTGTTGTAACCCCACAATGACAGTAGTATAGGTAGGCATAGGGAGCGATCGTCAGTGGCATAGCCGACCGACCGTGGTAGTTGGCTACCCTGCAAGCTAATATTATTCTAGATTAGGGAGGAGCACCCATAATCAGTGCCTCGTGGAGTAGGCTTGTCCGAACAACGTTAACAAATATTGTGTCTCGATGTCGTCGTCACGATTAGATTTTCTATGGAGATTCACTTCCATAGATAGAAACGATGGTGGTTTCGGGTCTAGTTTTCTAACAAGTGGAATCAGAGCCATGGTAGCGAGATTCAAGGATAGAGATTCGATGGAGGTACCCCACACCGCGCAGCCTGCATTGTAATGTCTGGAGTTGACATTGGCGCAAGGCGGAGTACAGCAGCGATCAACGACAATTGATCGATGGTTTTGGATATTTTGAGTAGGCGACTCGAACCGTTCGATAAGCTTTCTTCAATAGGGAGTTCATATGTAAGACTCAGGGTTAATTAAAGCTGAAGGCGATCAGCGTTCTTGGTCTGTGGATTCGAACACTACAGGCGAGGTGGCACGTGCCTTTCGATGAGCTGTGTTTGACAAGGAGATGGATAGATGTAGCATTTGGGTCGTTCAGCGGGTGTGAAGGCGGCATGGATTTGCCGGCTTCGGCTCGCGCAGGATTGATGGGAGATCAATCGGATCTCGGAGCGTGTGGATCCTATAACTGTGTTAGGAGGTGTCAACAAGGTGATAGATTATCACAACAGCAATGTACGCTGTGATGGGCATACTATGTTGGAGGCACTATTACAGATCAGCGGCGGCGGCATGCTTCGTCGACAAAGTTGACTGGAAGTGTTTGGTGACTGTACGGTGCGGAAAGGTCGTGGAGGTACAAAAAGCTCGAGACATTTGTTGTTGCGGCGATGTGCCACGCCGAGGCCGTGCCGCAGGAGATAGCCGGACAGATCAAGCAATCCCATGGTGTAGAAGACCCAGGATTGGGCTCGTGCAAGGTTTGTCCTCATCGAACTCGTGCACAAGATGGAGGTATAGACTAGGCTACGTGGGCTGCCATGTTGCACGTTGGACAGGTACAAACAGACAAACCAAGTTGGACAAGAAGGGGCAGTAGAGTAGAACTTCGTTTTGAAGACGATTCGAACTCTGATTAAGCCCGATGATATCAACAAAGGAACCACGGGATTGCAATTGCAATAGGGCAGCCATCAAAGCGGAGGTTACCCGGGCGGAGGTGGATTGCTGCGACGAGTATCGGGCACTGTGGGCATATCTTTGCAGGCGGCATCGGGCATCGGCGGAGCTCGACGTGGTTGTCGCTGCTCATGGAGGAGCAGCGGCAGGGCAGTGCTCCCATCGGCGGCTTGCCGAGAGGGTGGCGGCGACGGCCAGCTCCAAGCAGTGGAGGTGGCAGAAACCGGCAAGGGGAGGCGACGGATGACGCACAGTAGGCGTCAGTGGTCTCCGGCGTCAGGGTGGAGAGCCTCCCCGTGGGTATTGGCCTCCTTCAATCGGTGGAACGTTCCCAGAGGGCGGTGGTTGTTGGTCACAGCCAGGAGTCACAGAGGAGGGCGCAGGCAGCAATAGCCTCAGGGTAGGCGGCGGCGATTCTAGCAGAGGATGTCGGTGAGAAGTCCTGGGGGCAATGCCGGAGGAAAACTTTCGGGCGGCGAGGAGGGGTGAGGGCGGCGGTGCTACTGAGTTTGACGCAGCAGCGGCGTACGGGCCAAGGAGTGAGGTATAGATGGCCATATGGCCCGAGGCCCGATGGCCTGCCCACGGCGGGGAAAATTGGCTCGGCCCAGGCACAGCTGTTGTCGGGCCCGTGCCGGCCCAGCCCGACCACCGGGCCGTGCCTGGGCCGAAGGTGCAACACGATGGGTCGGCCCGGCCTGGCCCGATACTTATTTAAAAAAAATTAAAGGACAAAAATTAGACTTATTCTATATGTCTTGGGCCAAAATAGACCTATTCTATAGTTGAGGGACTGAAAATAGACTTATTATATTTTTTGGGCCTAAAGTAAGCTTATTGTACAGTTAAGGGACTTAAATTAGACTTATTTTAGCCCACGGCACGATGGGCCAGCTGTGCTTTCGGGCTGGCACGGCACGGCCCACCGTGCTGTGGGCCGTGCCT
>CM002479.1:11748615-11769351 GCA_000325765.3 Leersia perrieri
ATTATATTTTTTGGGCCTAAAGTAAGCTTATTGTACAGTTAAGGGACTTAAATTAGACTTATTTTAGCCCACGGCACGATGGGCCAACTATGCTTTCGGGCTGGCACGGCACGGCCCACCGTGCCGTGGGCCGTGCCTTAGCCGCAGTTGCGGCTACTGGGCCGGCCCGGCACGGCACGATCAATTTATCGGGCCGTGCCGGCCCGATAAATTCTGGCCCGAGCACGGCCGTGTCTGGGCCGTGCCGCCCATTTGGCCATCTATAGAGTGAGGGGATCGATCTGATCTGATTCGTTTCGGTAGGATCGATCTGACCGTTGAGTTGTTGGTTGTCCTGGACAATTGTGGACCAACTACTGTTCACAACGACATGTTAAGTCAAGGTAACTAGGCGGAGGCAATCATGAGCAAGCGAGTGGAACAGGGCAACATCCGATAAAATTCTCGTAGATGGAGTCAGTGGTGATGTTTGGAAAATATAGGGTATATCCGGATCTACGGGGTTGCAAGATGGAGATATATAAAAACTGCGTCACTAAAGACAAAGAGTGCTATCGTGGTAATTTTTCGCGAGACTTGGTGAGATGGTGATTTTTCTCGGTATCAGGTATTCAGTCTATGGATGCGGGAAGCGTGGTTGATTGGATCTGTTAGCTTGGCCAGCTAGGATGGAATTTAATTTTTGTTTGTCAAGACAGATGTGGTGATGGAAGAAGAAATTACGGGAAAGCGGCGGAATCTCTTGACGGTAAGCCTGGTGTAGGTTTGTCGGTGCGGCTCGGCATGAGCGGAAAAGGAACTAACTCAAGTCTGAGTACATGAAGGTTCGCACAAGGATAAGATTTAGATTGGTGTGGCATACTCGCCAAGGTGGAGTTTGCGTTGAATATGTGTACATAGTCGGTTACTAATTATGACTTGGAGATGTAATAGGTTATAGCATAGTAGCAGAGTCGGACTCTATCCTAGGTTCTCCTTTAAATAGGTAGACACACATGTTGTAACCGTACGTCGGCAGTAGCATAGGTAGGCGTAGGGAGCGACCCTGTAAGCTAAAATTATGCTAGATCGGGGAGGAGCGCCCGCAATCAGTGCCTAGTGGAATAGGGTTGTCCGAACCACGTTAAATATATTGTGTCTCGGTGTCGTCATCACAATTGGATCTTCCTTGGCGATTCGCTTCCGCAGATAGCTACCGATGATGGTTTTGGGGCTAGTTTTCTAACTAGCAGATCCCTGGTATAGGAATCACGTATTCGATTTGTCACTAATCGACAGTTGTCTAGCTATGTTGGAGGAGAGGGCGCGGAGGTGGCTTGTAGCATGGGATTAGAAGAGGAGGAGGTGGCGGAGGAGATGGGTTGGGAGACGGCAAGCTTGGAGACAGCATCGAAGGGTTTCGTCAAAATTTTGATCAAACTCCACATGTCCTTCTCCTAAATGTTTTGCCTGCATGAAATTACCAAATTGCCCTTCCTCCACTTTTTAAGTGAAAGACTATGGAACAGGGGATTATCCAAAACGGACCCCTTTGTTTACCTCCGACGTGCGTGGACACCCCTAACTCCCCCATCCTCCTCTTCACTATCTACTCCCTGCAACAGCTCCCACTCCCTCCATGGCTTAGTGCGGCTACAAGCTAAGAGAAGGAGCATCCATGGTGAGGGAGCGGGGGTAGCACCGACGAGGGTGTCGCTCTGACAAGGTGGAAAGAGCCTGCTTTGTCTGCGACAAAGTTGTTGTAGTGGGGTAAGAATTCCGATGAGGTAGAAAACATTGGTACCTAGGGCACCCGATACCCAAGGTACTAGACTTGTTACCTTGGGCACCATGGGGGTACCTTCATGTGGTAAGGATGACGACAAGGTACCCATGTTGGTACCTAGGTACAAATCTAATACTACCGTGAGCGACGGATTGACGGCAACGCCACAAATAGAGAGGTGACTAGGGCCAAGGGAAGAGGAAGACGATGGCACCAATGAGATTTTTGTACTTTCCGTACTCTCTTGCCAAAGACTCCGGCGTAGAAGAGGCGTGGATCGATAGGGAAAAGCGCCAGGAAGATCATAGGGAGAAACACAGGCAAGGGAAGGTGGGAACAATGAGGGAGGAGGCACTGTGCCGGAGGCAGACAACGAGACACAGGGTGATGCGAGGGGGAGAGGGTCGGGGAGGTAGACGAGAAGTGGTAAGGAGTGCATTGCGAGGAGGGTGACGACATCAATTAGAACGGACGTTTGTTTTGTAGTCATGCTCATTTTTTATGTGATACTGCATCAGGGTCCTGATGGTAGCTGCTATAGTACCGGGCTATTCTAAGCCCTTGGATTGTGCCGATCCTTGATCCAATGCTCAGTGGCAGAGCTTGATCAAAAGTCTAGGTGAGGCCAACTATTGAAAAAAAAATTATATTAGAATTAGGAACGAGCATGAAGTTCAGAATTGCCACCTTATATTGAATTTAAAGAGAGAATTGACCGTATGAAGTTCAGAATCTGAAAAACTGAGTTTAAGTAGTTAAATATAGAAAGGAAAGACTGAATCTAAAGTTGATATATTTCTTTTAGATCAAAGTTGTTAAAATTTAGGGAAAAGTCCATTTAACCCCCTAAATTTTTATGTTTGTCTAAATCACACCCCTCAACTCCAAAACCGGACAAATTACACCCCTTGACTCCCAAAACCGTGCAAAATACCCCCCATTGAGTGGTTTTATCTGTTTTTTGGCCATATGACGCTGATGTGTCGGTCCAGTCAACCCTAAAAAAAGTATTTTAAAATAGTGGAGCCCACCTGTTGGTGTTGTTCCCTCTCTCCCTCTCTTCTCCCTCACCCATCACTCTCCTTCCCTCCCTATTTCCCCACTCTCTCATATGTTGTATGGTAAAATTGACTCTTTCCTTTTTTTATAAGCTTTTTAGGGTTGACTGGACCGACACGTCAGCGCGACGTGACAAAAAACTAGTCAAAACCACTCGAGGAAGGTATTTTGCATGGTTTTGGGAGTCGAGGGGTGTGATTTACCTAGTTTTGGAGTTGAGGTGTGTGAATTAGACAAACATAAGAGTTCAGGGGGTTAAATGGACTTTTTCCTAAAATTTAAGAGAGAGAAAGATGAATCCTTAATGATGGGAAAAAAATTACTGGGCTTTATAGGAATCACAACATCTACTAGTTAGGGAATGTACAAAGCAACTAACCCATCATAGGATAAAGTTATACATGTATTACTACCAAAAACCTATGGAGGCTAACCCCTTTCGGCCTACACCAAGATCCACCACTGCAATGCTAGCATTGAGGACCGCCAGGTACTGTCAGACCGTAAAATTTTTCCAAGAAGAGCAAGATAAAGAGAGAACTAGAAGAAATTTTGACATCAGTAAATTTGGCATGGATACGATAACTATAGAGTATACAGTTATGCATGGAGATTGCCCGCAGTCCATGGAACATATTAACTAAACAGTGTGTGCAGTTATAACCAGTATACATGCATGCATCATTTATTTTGAATGCTTTTTTAAGAATTAGTTGGTTTACTAATTATTTGAAACAGAGATACCTTACTCGTAAATAAACTCGGCCTACAGCTGTATGCAGACCATTTCTTTGACATATGCTAAGTTAGATGTAGATGGATAAAAGAGTTATGGTGGTACAAAGTGTTACAGAAATAAGGTTAGCCAGTTCAAAGTGAAAATATCAGTTAAAGGTTGACGCAAAGCAAACATCGCTAATAAAAGATGGCGTAAAGTGAAATTTACTCAATAAATTATTAGGAAAGAAGATCCAGGGAAAGAGACTAACTCTTTTGTCTGGCAGAGGGTAATCACCGTGAGACTCCAAAAGTCCTCCTCGCTGAGCATGGAGACGAAGCCACCAAGGAGAACGACGGTAGACCAAGTGAAGATGAGAAAACCCAACCCAGCGACGACCCTCGACAAGTACACTCGGAACATGGCATGGCTTCTGATATAACGCGATTCCGGCCATAAGCTTATGCGCGTGGGGCGACCACGAACAAATCGATAACGTTCCCAGAAGGCCATTCTATCTCTAAACACAGTTTTGATTGATTGAAGCTGCAACCTAATGCAAATCAGTAGCCTGCATGTCTGGGCTAATAAGTACTACGCAACTCACATGGCTATAGCCTATAGGAGGTACCCAACTGCCACACAGGTTGACCCGAAAAAACAAACACTCACACAGCTCTTAAACTTTTAATTAATCAGGTGAACGGTTGACATAAATAATCGTTAAATTAAAGTACTAGATCTTGACCAATACGGGTAAGGATGGAGGTCATATTGTTAAATTGGACATGCAGCTCGCGAGCGAGAAAAGATATTGCTTTGTAACGTGGGACAGTGGAATTCCATTTCATTTTAGTAAATTTGTGCCGACACTCCCATAAGTACGCCCTTTTCAATACATCTTTATCATTATCTGTGCCTTGTTGAAAATTTTTAAAAACTTATATATCATTTTCATCATCCTTTCCCCCATACTACCGATGAAACCATGTCTGCAGTCTGCCTCGTGATATCATCCAAGATTAGAAAAAAAAAGGAAAAAAAATGCTAGAGGACATTTAAATTTAGCGGTCTTTGCTTAGGACACCCATAAATATGGTAATTTGTACTAGATAATATATTTTATTATTTTTAAGTCAAAGTAGAGAGAGAATAACATCTAAATGACTGTTTTGCACTTCAAAATATTTTCGGTCAAATATTGTGTTTGTCGTACTTAATTTGACATGAGACTTTTCTCTAGCATTAATTGATTATTTCTTATTTGTAGGAATTTTGTAGTGAAATTTTAAAAGTATTCAAATCATACTGAAAATGTTTGAATATTTTTGTGTTGAATTTGACATGAGATTTTTTTTCTTTGCCATTAATTGATTCATTTTTATTTTTGGAGGAATTTTGTAGTGAATTTTAAGACTATTCAAATCATATTGAAAAAGTTTGACTTTTTTAAATTATTTTAAAAATGTGTTTCAATATTCACTACAATATCCCTACAAACAAAAAAGGAACAACGTCTGTACAGAAATGATTTGAATGTGATTCTCTCCCCACCTTGACTAAAAATAATAAAATATGGCATATAGTGTCCATTAGCAAATTACCACTAAAATTTTTATAGTGTCATACAGTAAAGACGAGTTTTAAGAGTGACCTAGAGCAAATGCAGCAAACTTTGGATGTCTTGTAGCAAATTTTGAAAAAAAAAAACACCAATAGAGAAGAGCTTATGTGCCAACTGGCTAATGGCCATAGGTGCGGGATTTGCATTTGGCACATATCAAAGCGGAACCAAGCAAGGTGCCGGCACCTATTAAATATATAAAATTAAAACATATGGATTTTCATGATTAAAAAAGGCTCTAGGTCGACACGAATTGAGCCGAATCATGGAGCCTAGATTTGAGAACGAGACCCAATACACCAAAATGAAGACCTAACACAATACATAAACAAGGCAAAATTGGTTCCACGACACCGAAAGTTTCCGAGATTTGGTTTATACAACCGAAAGGTTCTGGTACACTTTAATACACTTAACACTTAACGTTACTTTTTTATACCATTTCCGTTTAGTTTAGTGGGTTTTCTGTTAAGTATGACATTTTTGCCCTTAATATCAGGACAAAGCAGCTACAGACCATTTCATCCAGATCGAATTTGCCCAGCCTGGTTGCAGTCAGACGCTCGCCGCCCTCGTCGGGGCCGGCGGCGGCGCGTCTGAGCCAGCAGCGGCCAGCCTTGTCGAAGCCGCTCCCGCTGCTGCCATCCTCGTCACCGCCGTCCTCGTCGCCGCCGGCCGCAATTGTCGCCTTGCCGCCTGCTGCAGCAGCCGCATCGCCGTCTCTGCCGTTGTGATGGAGGCTTGAGCTTGAGCAGTATACATTATATGCTTGAATCTCTCTCCAATCGATTGAAAACATGGTGGGTGATTGAGCTTGAGCGGTATGGATCAGATGTATTTGTGCTTGGCTATTCTCACATGAACAAGAGCAATTGCTTGCTGCTATATAGAATATTAGCATACTGAACAAGATGTCTGTATCCAAGTGGAAATGAATGTATTCGATTAGTGTTCTAAAGTTTATGAAATGAAATGATCACTATTTTCTATTTGACACGTAAAGGATCAATTACAATGCCCATCTGAACTCGTAATCAATTCAGATTAACAGAACACATCCAGCTAGCCAAAAGGGGGCAGAGTATCTATTGGGGCAATCTCAAATTAATAACAATCCTTGAACCGTTGGACTTAGTAGAAATCATCTACATAGGACTCTATGTTGCAGCCACGAATGGAGCACACAAAGGCTATGGCATGAGTGCAAGGTTTACCAGACACCTCCCATTGATCACATGAACATGTTCTCTGCAAGAGATCTACTCTATACCTCCAAATTCCACCTTCTTTTGTTGTGCCTGATATCTCAGCCTTCATTTACCCACAGTGGCCAATCTTATAATTGAGTCCTCTACTCTTCACTTGCAACTCATGAATAACACTAGGCAATACTATCCCTTCCGTCTTCATGGCTATAACCTGTCTAGTTGCAATCTTTTGCTGAATCTTCTCTCTTATCTTGTCCATAAGATCCACTGCTGGTAGTTCCTTCAAATCCTTGATCCAACTGTTGAAGCACTCAGAAATGTTGTTGTTCACGTAGTCAACCTTGCATGTCCTAGAGAATTTAGCCCTTGTCCACAAATGACTATGGTAGGTATTTAGCCATGTAATAGCATCAGGGCATGCTGCTGCAATGTTGTCATACAACTTCTAATATCTACTTGTTTTGCATGACCAAGCACAAAGCCACGTGTATTTGAGAACATCACCCTTGAACTTAGCCCTGAAATTTTGCATTAGATGTCTAAAGCACTCCCTATGCTCCACTCAACTTCCATACACACTTGATATTGCAGTATCAAAGCCTTTAGAAGCATCAGTACGGATTGTTAATCCTGATGGGCATCTGATTGCTCTTTTTAGGTGAGATATAAAGCAAGTCCAATTAGCTTGCTCCACTCAACTTCCATACACACTTGATATTGTTCCCTCGACGTAGCCTATGAACACCATCAGCTTGCTCCGGTCTTGCAGCTTGGCGATGTGAGGTCGCACGTCCTTGACGTACACGACGCACCCAAAAGTGCGCAGGAAACCAACAGCAGGCTTGTGGCCGAACCATACCTCATACGGCGTGCGATCACGCAGGCACTTCATCGGCGAGCGATTGAGCAGGAACACCGCCGTTGTGACCACCTCCCCCCAATAGCGAGCCGGCATGTGACGCGCGCGCAGCAAGCTTCGTGCCATGCCAAGGATGGTCTGGTTGCGGCGCTCGACCACCCCGTTCTGCTGGGGCAAGTAAGGGGCGGAGAGATGTCGCTTCGCTTCACGCCGTGATCGGTGCAATACTGGGCGAACTCCAGGGACGTGTACTCCCCACCGTTGTCAGTGCGAAGCACCTGCAAGGTCTGCTGCGATTCGGCCTCCGCCAAGGCCTGGAAGCGCTTGATTGCCGATGCAGCGTCCGATTTGCTCCCCAGTAGCGTGATCCACATGTACCTGCTAGCATCATCAACGAGCAAAAGAAAATATTTCTTGCCGCCTGGGGTCGCCGGTGTGATCGGCCCACAAAGGTCGCCATAAACAAGCTCCAGCAGGTTCTCAGCGCGATAGGACGAGTGGCAACGATGCTTGGCGACGACGCAACAATTGCAGAGTTGTTCCCCATGGTCTACGGCCGGCATCCCGCGTACCATGTCCCGGCTTGCGAGACGGCGAAGAGCGTCGAAGTGAAGGTGGCCGAACCTCGCATGCCAGAGCCAGGCATTCTCCTACGAGCACGCCGAGAGGTACACGGGTTGTCCAATCGTCAGACGGAGCAGGTTCAGGCGGTGGCGAGAGCGGCGAACCCGAGCGAGCAGCTTCCTGGCCAGGTCACGGATGGTGCAGACGCCGTGGTAGATGCGCACGTCGCACCCGAACTCGTCGAGCTGTCCCAAGCTGATCAGATTCGCGTGGAGCTTGGGACTATAGTAGACGCCGGTGAGCGCCCGATGTTCTCCTTTCTTGCACTCGAAGATGATCTTGCCGCGGCCTTCAATGGCGACGACGGAGCCGTCCCAAAAACACACGGTGCCTCGCATGCCGGTGTCGAGCTTGGCAAAGACGCTGTGAAGCCCAGTCATGTGGTTGGTCACCCCGGTGTTGAGGTGCCAGATGCCGGAGTCGACGGAGTCCTCGCGGTGCAGGCCGGCGAAAACCTTCCGTTCGATGAGCTCGACGGAGTGCGACGCCGCACGATCCGGCGCCGTCTGCATGAGAGTTGTTTCAACAACATGGGCCATTAGCAATGTGGGCTCCGATTCTTCTTCCTCCCCATGGGCCTGATGGGCCTCAGCGCGCTTGGGCTTTCGGCAGTCCTTGGCCCAGTGGCCAGCTTTCCCGCAGTTCCTGCAGGTATCACGGGGATCCTCACGCGGTGTCGAGGACTTGGCGTCATTCGTGCCACCGGAGTTCTTCTCAGGACGGCGGCTTCCACCACGGCGGCGACGATTGTTGTCCTTGCGCGTGCCGCGCGACGATTCCCCGCGCTGTCGCTCCTTCATGCGTGCGGTCCACTCCTCCTCCGTGAGAAGAAGCTTGCCAGCCGCGTCGCCGTCCTGTCCTGGTGTAGGTTCTTCGGCGATCCTGTGACATTCTCGATCGACAGAGTCGAGATATCAAGAAGGGTTTCAATGGCGAGCACGACTTGAGAAAACCTGGGCTTGACGACCCGCAGGATGGCTTCGAGCACGGTGCGGTCTTCCTGGTAGGTGACTTCGCCGGTGTCGACGGCGTCCCAGAGGCCCCTCGCCTGGAGCATCACCTTCATGAGCAGGGACCAATCATTGTAATTGGTCTTCGTCAGTGTGGGGTAGTTCGCTGATCCTCCCACTTCCTTGACAACCCGCTGGACCTCGAAGTCGCGCCCGCCTCCAGGGCGGCGCCCGCGCCGAGGTGGTGGCGACGGCGATGGGCGACGCCCGCGACGTGGAGGACTCATTGACACGTGTGGCGTCCCCTGAGACATGGCTTTGATACCAAATGAAACCAAGCACGCAAACACACACGAAGAAACTGGACTAGGCTAAAGGTGGAAGATGATGAACAGTACGCACACAAAGTGTTCGATACAAGGTTTTTGTGCTGCTCAGCTTCCACACCTTTTCGGGGTCTTCTCCTTTTATTGAACAGGAAAGATGGGGCGTGGCTTAGTGCTCTCCGCCTTGTCCGCTCGAGGAATCCGATGACCTCGTATGCCATCCCATACGATCGGATCATCTTGCGCACGACGCACGACAAACTCCGCATGGCGCAGCATGCCTTCCTACAAACTCGCTCGTGGCAACAACCCGAGCTTAACAGACTCAACTATTCACCCGGAACGGACTTGTGTACGCCCCTGGCTAGACACGACACGAAAGCAAATAAACATGAACTCGTACAAGCTTAAACCAGATACTGAACTAACAACCATAATACAGATTCTTCGGATGAACATGTACAGATTCTTCCCACAAGCCATGCCTGCCGCCTGGCTGCCATGTGTGGACAGTGGAGAGCGACTAGGTGCGTGATAGACACGCCCAAGGAGACACGGCGCCTACTCGTTCCTTCTACCGGCGTGACGGCAGCGCTCCTCCTTCCTTGTCTCGCTTTCCTCGCTGGCGCGACGGCAGCGCATCCCCACTAGTCCCGTCCTCCATGCCGGCGACGGCGACTGCCATCAGTGAGACTGATCTTGGTAGCCAACTAACTCAAGAATCTGTCTTGATCCCCTGTTTCTGTTTGCCTGTACTTTAGAAGAAAAAAAAAAAGGGGTGGGTGAACTGTTGGAGAAATTTACAGAAGATTTCAATTAGATGTTTCTGAAAAAGATTGGTGAGATTTTTTTATGCGCTGTGAAAACTGGTTTGTTGTTGATTAATTTTTTGTTTGTGATTTTAAAGCACTGATGTATCAAGTCGGGAAAAAAATTAAGAGAATTCCATTGTGTTGTTGTTAACACTAGCACAGAGTAGTAATTAAGCGTCTTCAATCAAGAAATCAGTAGATTAGGAACACATTCTTTCACATGATTTGGTATGCCTTGCATTTTGGTTTCAAAATAGGTGGACCCATTATAACGAGTGGGCCAACCCCATTGCCATTGTTAGTCATGGGTCGCATGGGGTGAGTCAACCCAAGGAAAAGAGAAAGATTTATCACTGACATGTGGGTCTAAAAATGGACATGAGGATCGTTAATGACAGATGCGGCAAAATTGGTGTATCCGGAATTTGAGAATAACTTGGCAGGCTTCTTTAATCAAAATATGGAAGTCAAGGGGGAACCAGTCTAGAAAATCACAAAATTTCATTAAAAAATATTCACAAGATCCTTGTTTTCATCAAAAATCAGTTATGGAAGGATGAAAATTTACTTTTTCCCGATCTTCACCTTCTTCAACCTAAAACCTTTGCCGAAGCTCAGGTTCCTCTTCTTCGTGCCACTGGATCCCGTCGTGGCGGGATCTTGTTGTGGCCGAGCTCCCGACTGTGCTTGGCCCTCCAATGCCGATGTTGGAGTTGGTTTTTCCATGGATGAATTGACAACAAGGTTCAACAAGATTGGAAGCGAAAGAGGAAAGGTATATTCAGACCTGACTGTCCTCATATATATAGAGCGGTAACCCTTCAAATTCCGAAACAGTAAAACCCCAAAATCCTTGGCGGGAAATTCGGGGTCTGTTGGATTAAATCCTAATAGGACTGCAACCTCTCAATCACTGCCGATCTGTTTTAGACTATCCACAGTCGATTTGGAATCATTTGGTTGGAAGAAGCAAGAGAAGGAGAAAAGCGTGGGACTAGCCACTAACGAACGTAGAGCATCCGATGTATTGACTATTTGGGGGGGGAGCATGGATGGGAGCACAAATGTGGGAGCACGCAAGCCGCGTCGGAATCATCACGTCAACAACCATCATTGGTGGGGTCGCCTCTCGCCGGTTGTGACCTAGATCGAGATGAGAGATTTTATTGGGGGGGGGGGGAGTTAGAGAAAAAGGTGGAAGTAAATACCGGTGGGTCCGTTACTTTCATTATGGCGCCACATGGCCTGGGGACGTGAAATCGAGCGCTGCAAGCAGACGCGAGCTGGATAGGAATTACCAAGACTCTTTAACACATGCATGCTTAGTTACAGGCCAAGTTTCTATATTTTGGACTGAAATTTCCAAAATTCTGCATCTTTCAGTCCCATCAAGACCTTTTCTCGGATGAGCCCCACTCCGATGGTCTCTACTTCCTACCAGTAGAAATAATCTAAACCATCCATGTGAGATTATTCTTTTATTTTTCTACTACCATTAATTAGGGGTGGCAATATACATCAATCTTATCCTTTGTATTAAAATAGATCTATGGTTTAGATTGTTTTCTAGAGACCATCGGGCGAGGCTCTCTCGGATAACATCTTTTTTTTTATTTATACCGTGTGACACAAGCAAAACCACTAGCCAGCAGGATAGAAACCAAAATTATATATCCTGGTAACATCTTGTTGGATGATATTAACGCATTTTGCAAAAAAATTGAAACTTCAAGCACCAACAGGAGTACCTGACGACAACATATTCCCACAGATCATACCGGCAAAAGGAAGCGGTTTGGCACTATAATCGGTGCCGGAACCGGCTGCATTGTTGCATTCTGCATCATTGGCTGGGTCTGTATTAGCCGGAAGAAAAAGCTAAGGAAGACGAGGAAAGATAGGGAGCTCGAAGAAGCAAGTTTATTCGACGATGATGTTATGGAAGATGACTTCGAGAAAGGGGCCGGACCCAAGAGATTTCTCTATAGTGAGCTGGCCTGATAAGGATGGCAATGGGGGCCCGATCACCGAGACCCGACGGTGAATTCACCTATTAGGGCTTAGGTCTGACGGTTTTGTTTCACCGTGGGGACACTTCGTAGACACAAAACTGTCCCCGTCGGGCCTGGCGGGCCTGGGGACGCCATACCATTCTCCGTCCCCATTCACCGTCGGGAAATCGTTTAGAGTCTGACATGTGGGGTCCAAGATGTATATGGTATATAACTGATGCAAACCCTACCTCCTCTTGTTCTCATCCTCATTTCCTCCCTCACATCAGATCCACGCCGCCACCCACTCCACCGAAGTCCAAACTGGTGGCCGACGACAGAGAGCGCATGTCCTGACCTACCCCCTTTCTTATTTTCTAGCGAGCGGCGGGGTCGTCCTCCTACTCCAAGAGCCTCAGCGACCACCAACGCTAGAGCCTGGAAGCTTGTCCTTGTCCAGATCCACGATCTGCTGCAGTTATGGGCTTATGGCCTCACCCTTGTACTGTTGTTCTTCTTCCCCTTCTCATTCTTCTTCCTTTGAAGGCAAGGATGCTTTCTTCAACGCTTGTACAGTCGTGTGGATTCAGATGTATTGTAGATCTTTGTACTACAAAAATTATTTTTGTGTATAGATCCATGATTCACGTAATCGCTTTCAGTAGTCTCAAATTTATTTTTGTGCTGTCAAGTGTCAACTAGCTTCATAGAAGTTATTTTGCTACTGTATTGGGGTGATTTAGTGCTCCAAAAATGATTATTTGGTGAGCTTCCTGTACATTTAGTGTTGCATTTCTGCTCGGTTGCTATATGGTTGTTGCTTCTTGTGTATCCATTTATTCTGCTCTGCTACTGACTTGCTTGCTACCCTTGAATAAATGGTGAAAAAAAGCCCATCGGGCCTCCGTTCCCCAACGGTGAACGGGGACGGTGATGAACCAGGCCCTGAGGTCAGGGCCGGGGCCGGGCTTCGGTGACGGTGAATTTGGCGGTTCTCGGTGACGGGGTGTACTCCCGTCAGGGATGAGCCCCGTTGCCATACTCCTGGCCATGGCAACTGACAACTTTTCAAGTGATAACAAGCTTGGTGAAGGCGGCTTAATTTGGCTCCGTTTTTAGAGGATTCCTCAGGGATCTGAACCTTGAAAGCAAGTGTCCAAGAACTCCAAGCAAGGAAAGAAGGAGTACGTCTCCGAGGTGAGGATCATCAGCCGGCTCCGGCACCGCAATCTAGTTCAACTCATTGGCTGGTGCCATGGTGGCGGTAACCTCCTACTCGTCTACGAGCTAATGCCTAATGGCAGCCTCGACATGCACCTCCACTGCTCAGCTGCTGGCACGCAGACATTACCTTGGGCAATCAGGTATGAGATCGTGCTTGGCGTGGGTGCGGCCCTGTTGTACCTACACCAAGATTGGGAGCAGTGCGTGCTGCACCGTGGCATCAAGCCAAGCAACATTATGCTCGACACTGCCTACAATGCCAAGCTCGGTGACTCCGGGCTCGCAAGGCTAGTTGACCATGGCCGGGGTTCACACACCACGGTAATCGCCGGCACCATGGGTTACATGGATCCTGAGTGTGTGTACACCGGAAAGGCCTCCGCGGAGTCTGATGTCTATAGCTTCGGTGTCGTCCTCCTTGAGATCGCCTGCGGCCAGAGGCCAGCCATGGTCTTGCCGGACAACGATGATACCACTGTCATACACCTAGTGCAGCTTGTTTGGGACCAGTACTATGGCCGGGGTCACCTCCTCGACGCAGCGGACCCACGGCTGAACAAGGAGTTCAACGAGCAAGAAATGGAGCGTGTGTTGGTGGTCGGGATGTGGTGTGCACACCCTAACCGCGCCATGAGAGCCTCCATCAGGCAGGCCATAAGCGTGCTGTGGCCAGGGTTTTGTTTATCGGAATCGGAAATTATTTCGGGGGTGACTGAAATTCGGAAATTTCGGATTTATTTCGGATGAAATATTCAAACTAATTTTAAACTTTGAAGATAAATTTGAATGAATTTCATCTGTTTTTTATGGGGGTTGATCCTAATAGCTTCTTAGAGCTATAACAATGTGAAAAAACAATGCATAATATGGCCATATCCAATTAGATTTAGGGATTTTGATTGTTTTGACCTATTTTGATTGAAATTGCTGAAATTTTGTTTCGTATCGGGACCCACCGAAATGACCGAAATTTCCGAAATTTCGTTCCTGAATTTCGAACCCTGGCTGCGGCATGAGGCGCCGCTGCCGAACCTCCCAACTAGGATGCCAGTGGCAATGTTCCTCCCGCGATTGATCGGAATGCGTTTTGTTCGGCTTCTTCCATCTTTGGTACAGATAGCAGTAGCGCTACCACTGGTACTCTTGCCAACTCCAGCTCGGCCACAAGCTGGCATGCATACCCTGTTTTGTGCTATATGCCTATATTGTTGTGCTTTGTAAATTCTGTTAAAACTATTCTGTGTTCATTCATGAAACAACATCGTCTCAGTTACCCCTTGTGGTTGGATGATTGATGTAGGAACAAATTGTATCTGTTCTATTCTTCCATTTCCATTTTGTCTCGATTATCTTCGATCCCTCGTTTCATCTAAATTATTCTTGTCTTTTTAGGATAAAGGCTTTACGCCCTGCTTTTTAATAAAGCACCAGACCGACAATACATGGTTCATTTGGTGGGGAAACCAGCTTACCATCAGTGCCAAAATACAGATAAAACAAAGCTGCTACTCGATGCAGAAAGCAAAACACAACCTTCTCAAACTCTAGATCACTAACATCTAACCCCAGACTTGAACTAGCTTCATGCGACTTCTTCTCTATTGTTCTCCATCCCATGTATTGTTGCTAGGATATTGTTAATTTGTTCCTCCAATTGTGGTCTCTCTACTTCCTTCTAAAGCGCTCGCCAGGTCTTGAGGAGGAAAACAGGACGGTACAGAGGAGTCAGTGGTGAAACAACAATCTTATCTCTAAAGACTAAGTGATTGCGGCTTACCCAAAGTGCCCAGCTCACAGCTGCCAACACATATATACCAACTCTACTCTTATTTGAACTCGCAGCACCAATCCTCAAATGGACGTAAGATTCAAGATCAGTCGGGGTTTGAGCTAAATTTATAAGAATCTCTTAACACACACCATACAAGAAAAGCTATGGGGCAGGTGAACATTATATGATCAGTATTTTCTTTTTCTCCACAGGCTACTTCTTGAACTTTCATTTACGCCCCTTGTGTTAGGTAGCTTGGGAGTCTAGTATTCCTGTTACCTTTCAATCCTCTACGTATATATCATATGAGACTGCACAGAAGCACAACTGACCAACATCTATTTAATAGCTATGAGACTGCACAGAAGCACAACTTCTGTACCACTACGAGTATTTCCAACCAATCCATTGGCACCCAGTCTTTATATACATGTTCAACAATTGGGTGATGCACACTTATTTTGTAAATTACAGAAGCGACCAGATTATATGTCCATTTGATATTTACGACAAGATTTAGTTAAATGAATGTCCTTATTATATGTCCAACATATTAATGGGCGATACACACTCATTTTTAAAACAAAAAACAGTAGTAACAACATTATGGTTTTTAGGTGTAAAGAGTTTACTTTAAACAGAAACATCAAAAAATCATATAAAATTTCAATATGGTAAATTTATGTTTATCCTAGCTTCTATACCAATCTTCTGGAATGAAAATCCAAAACCTTTTTTAATCAACGATCTTATTTTTTCTACCTCTGAAGATTTTTGCAGTGATAGACAGTACAGGAGCAATATAGTTTTTGAGTGATTTTATAGTTTTTGAGTAGGTACTCAGAGTTACCAAAGTGTGTAATGTTGGTATCTTTGGTACTGGGAAGTACCAAATTACACTAGAAGTTCGTAAAGTTTTAATTGGTACATGACGTACTTCACTTAGTAAGGTAATTGGCAATATATATCATTTTTTAGAAAAATTTTTTATGCCTAGGACTATCATAATTTACTTTCATGGTTGGGGATGTTTGCAATAACCATCTCGCTGTACTAACAGAGTTATAATTTTCTAAACATTAACTGCCAGTGTTACATCCTTGGTTAAATTTTCATAGATGGGTCAGGCACTGATTAATACCATAACCTGCAGGAAATATATAACTGTCTCTTTCCCCTTTAAATCTTCTAGACTATACAATTATGCATGGCGTGTGTGTTAAGTGCTAAGGAATCAAACACACATTTGTTCTCTGAAGTGATTATTCATTATTATATAAAATCTTTTATCTAGAGGTCTTCTTAATTTTTGTCTCCAAATGACTTAACTTACATGGCAAAACACTGTCAAAACACATATATTTATTGATATTTCTATATTACGATAGAAAATCATGATTAAAGTGTTTTTCACATCATATTCTTATCGAATGTGTCAATTATTATCAAACTAGAGGGAGTAACTATATAAACCATTATAAAAAACTGCCATAATATAATAGTGTGTGTCATATCTCACTCTCAACTACTGTAAATAATCACAAAACGGAGTACCACACAATAACGTGCTATAAATGTATCACGCAGATGTGCCCAAGGAGCATTTTATTCATAGATCCACAAACATGGTATTCGATACAATTAATCATATTAATTTCTACCATGATCATCTCCATGGACTCCTTTACTGTACCAATACTAGTGTATAATTGTCAATTATATTAGTGAATGGATGGTCGAGATTAAATATATACTAGTGTTGTACATGGTAGTATATATATATGTGTGTAGTATGCAATAGTATATGACAATTGTATGGAAAGAACGGTCGTTAATTAGCAGTGATTGCCTTAGTACATTTGATAGGTGAAGCAAAGTACACATTAATGTACATATCTTATCAACTTTGTTATAGGCAGTACCCGCAAAAAAAAAAACAAAAACAAAAACCTTTGTTATAGGCAGTAGCCACTGTGCTTAGTTAGTATGGATCATATGTCACGATAAACCATTTCAATGCTCAACCTAACAAAATTTGTACGAAACATTTATGAATTTGTACTTATATACGTGCGGGTGCCATTAATCCATTATTTAAACCATACGGATAGAGCCAGCATCCACACAACACCAACAGATGGACCATTCGAACTATTTGGTACAAGGGCTTCTGAATATTATAATCATGCAGACATTGTATATCAGTAGTAATAGACAAAGGCCACCTTACATCCCTCTGAGATGTTTGCTTCATACACACTTGTCAGATTGCTCATATGATATGTCTCACGGTATGCGTATTCTGTCCATTCACTTTGGCTTGAGGGGCAGTAGGAAATTAGATGACACGTGTAACTTCAGCAGCACAGCTTTTGCATTCCAGGAAGTAGACTAGTCTCATAGTGAGGCGCGTATCATGGACAAAAAAAAGGTGCACGACAGTTAATTTGTTGACCCGTTGGTTTTTTTCTAAGACAAAATTTGAACGTAATTTTTTTTTTTTGCTGAGGGTGTTTTTTTTTTTTGAGTAAATGGCAGTTTAGGCTAAATATGTTTACCAATCTTGCAGCTAGGACTCGATGTTAGCCTAGGTTTTGACTTAATTTCGACCACATAGTCTTGCCTTTTTGTTTCACCCTGTCCCACACTCTTCATCTTCTCCAAGTCAATTAGCCCATCACAATACTATCTTCTTCCTCTCGTTTGCTGCTATTGGTTGATGATGCTTTCTCTCACCCTTTTCCCGCCGAGATTGCATTGACCACCTGTCCACCTGTGTTCTATGGTCTAGCCTAGATTTAAATCAGAAAACAACAAGAGGTGGTGATGGCCAGCAAAACTTGAGGTACTGGAGCTGAAGTGCACAGCCAAGTGCCAACAATGACGCCGGAGCTACCGGTGATTGAGCTCAAGCAGTGTAACAACATCAACTGCGTTGGAGCTAATGCTCCGACATATATAAGCTCATTGGTGGTGGCCTCAAATCAACAAAGATAGAGATGGGTGGGAAAGGAGGGAGGGAGGGAGAGTAAACACCGGTCCAATATAAAACATATGGAAAACTACATGGTCCAAAGTGAAAATTAATATTGATTTACTCCTAGTCCAAGCTGCAAATATGGTAACAACAGATGGCCCAAGCTGAACTTCACTTTTTTTTTTTGATAGATATGATGCAGAGCCAGCCTATAGTATGTTGTGTGAACTGAAGGGCAACACGCCTGCAGAAGTTGGTCACGGGTAAAGCAGATGGTATACATTACAATAGGATCCATATGATAAATTCGTCACATACAATGGTATACATTACCATGCTTAAAGAAGATAAATCACGTGAAAACAACGAAACAATCTTATATAGCAGTCGAGCAGCTTGCAACATACGAGTCGTGACCATGTCTAGTCGAACAGAGCTAGCTGTTGATAAATCCAGCTGTGCTTTCAAGGAAGACATGGGAGGTGGTTAATTTGCGTGTAGGCACGAGTCGGCGACGGGTGGCGGCGTGGCGCTGCTCGATCCTGGGGATCGGAGGGGTTTCAGGCTTCGAGAATGCTGTTTGGCGCACGAGCGCTGCCGGCGCTCGGTCAACAGATGGCAAAGAAAAAGGAGACCAACCTCCCTACCATGAAGATCTGACGGAGTAAAACACCACAACACCAGACGCCTAATATTTTCCCCAAATTCATGCGCGTGTGACGCCAGCGATGCCACCGATGGACACCGCGCCGCGAGTCGACGCCCACCGGCGGCGCCTCCCTCTCCCCGCGCAGCCGACGACGACACGTGCCTACCCGCTCGGTCCAAGCGCCCGCCGTCGACGGCGAGCCCCAACGCACCCGTCGATGTTGGCAGCGACGACGACAGCCCTCCCGCGCCCGCTGTCGGTAGCGACCTCCGCCACCGACGCTGCACCCCGCACATCGACCTCGGTGACCTCCTTCGTGACCTCCCCGTCAACACCCGCAGTGTCGACCTCCACCGGCGCCCCTCCCTGCACCGCGCCTCGCCCGCCCGTCGACGCCGGCGACCTCCACGGCCACGCACGCGCCTCCTCCCGCGCACCGACGGCGCTGCACGGCGCCCAACGTCTCCCTCCCTCCTCCTCGCCGCCACACCGTCCAGATCCGCGCTTAACCGGCCAAATCTGGCTGGTTGGCATCGATGGCGCCGTCGGTGTTTGGTGTTGTTGCCGGCTGAGTTCAAAGCGGTGGCGGCGGTTACGAGAGGAGCCCGTGACGCGGTGGCGCCGCCGGCTGTGGAGGTGGCCGGGGTAGATGGCCGGCGAT
Source organism: Leersia perrieri (assembly GCA_000325765.3). NCBI lineage: Eukaryota > Viridiplantae > Streptophyta > Magnoliopsida > Poales > Poaceae > Leersia > Leersia perrieri. Next base: position 11,767,834 of record CM002479.1, read on the forward strand.
AGGGTGTGGACAACGGTTCTGGTGACACGCCAGCGGCGGCGAGGCCTCGATGCCGCCATCGGACAGATTTTTCTTTGGATTTTTGTCCTTTTCCTTTTTCTATTTACTTTCAATTGGAAAGTTCCACCCATTTTCTTTCAATTCGAACTTTCAATTCTTTCGAATCGGATGTGAAAGTTTCAAATTCCTTCGAATTGAAAATCCTTTACTATCAAATTGAAAGATTTGAAACTTTTAATTTGATAGAACTCAAAACTTTCAAACTGAAAGATTCAAAACTTTCAAATTGAAAGTTTCTGAATGTTTCAGTTCTTTCAAATTGAAAGTTTCTGAAAGTTTCAGTTCTTTCAAATTGAAATATTCAAATCTTTCAATTTGAAAGTTTCAGTTGTTTCAAATTGAATGATTCAAATCTTTCAAATCGAAAGATTTGTCATTGTAATCTGAAACTAGGATAATGCTTCAAAAACTTCAATTAGAAAGTTTCGAATCTTTCAATTTGGAAGTTTCATTTCTATGCATTGAAAGTTTCACAACCATCCGCGCTTGAACGACGCCAGAAAAGGCACGGGCTGAGGATGGACTAGAAAACACGTTAACGGGGACTTAACAAGGTTTAACTGTAAATCCGTGCGCTACCTCCACTTCTGGCGCACGGATGCCAGATAGTCAGGCCCTTCAGGCTTTGGGTTATATGTGGCCGAACCGTCTCACAGAACGAGGCCAGCAGCGGCACGGGCCCGTAAGGAACGGTGGGCTGTGTGGTGCCGACCCATGAGCTGAGGCCTTGGCCACTAGTAAGGCCCATGTAACAATAGCGACATGTTAGCCCGATTGGGCAAGGAAAAAAAAAGAGAAAACCCGAAAATACAGGAGGAAAAAAAAGGAAGAAAACGTGCATGAAAACTATTCCCCGTAGGGAAAAAAAATAATTTAAAAAATCAAAATTGAAGCAAAATGTGAAATAATTATAAGTAAACAGAGAAAAATAAATAATTATTAAAGAATACTTTTAAAAGGGTCATGCCTGCATGCAGAGTACCACCCTTCACGAGGGCAAAAATGATTTTATCGGGCGGTTGAAAAACATTTTGGCAGGCGACAAGACACCTAAGCCGCCTGCAAAAATGAAGGTCGGGCCGACACCGAACTAACCCGCCTGGCGGCTCACTAGATGACCCACCTGCAAAAAACGGATTTTTGCAGGCAGGGGAGAAGCCCCACCGCCTATAAAAATCGAAATTTCAAAAAAAAATGGAGGGAAGAAGGAAAAAAAAAGAGAAGGTGGACTGGTCGAGATTCTCTCTTATCCTCTCGTCCTCTCCTCTCTCTCTTATCTTCTCATCCTCGCCTCTCTCTCTCCCTTCTCTTTTTTCTCTGCTCGCTCTCCCTTGATCTCTCCACATTAGTTGCCGCCGCCACCGGCAGCGGGCGAGCAATCAACGGCTGCTCGGCGCGGCGGCCGGCGCCCCCACGTCCCTCTAGATTTCGAGGAAGAGGGAGGTCGGCGTCGACGGG
>CM002479.1:11769451-11808113 GCA_000325765.3 Leersia perrieri
GACGAGCAAGGGTGGCACGGCGTGGCGTCGTCGATGACCCGGCGTGGGGGCCAGGCGACGGCTCGCACATGCCGGCTACTCGCGGCGGAGTGGGGGGCTCCCTCCAGATATAGATCTCGAGGGGGCGGCACGGCGGCGGCTCCTGGCCAGGCGTGCGGGCAGCGCAACATGAAGCGGGGGTGAGGGCGGCGACGGCAATGACTGTTTCTTTTTCGTTTTTCAAGGTGGGTCACTAAGTGGCCGCCTGGAAAGATGTTTCTGCATGTGGCTCCCGCCCCGCCTACAAAACGAAACGCACGCCCAAAAAATTGGTTTTTGCTGGCAGGTGTCGGCCTGCCTGAAAATATAGAGGATATTTCTAGATGATTGCAATCAGGCGATGTCCTAACCCGCCCGAAAAACCATTTTGGCCCGCCCACCAGCTCACAAGGCACATGCCATTTTTAGTTATTTATTTGTAGAATCTGAGAAACTTGGTTTGCAACCATGTAATTAACAATATAGAGAATTATCGAAACCTACGCTAATAGAGAGTGTCATGTCTCAACTACTACATATAATAACGTGCTATAAAATATCGTGCACATGCCAAAGGAGCATTTTATTAATAAATCCACACAAACATGTTATGTGGCCGAATGGCCGATCGATACAATCATCTCCATTATTATCTATTGCTCCATTATTGTCTATTGCGCCACCACGAACATCATATCACACTCAAGCCCACTGGATAGCATAGCTACTGTAATTAGTCCTCTTATCAGCATACCGCTCCCAAATCATCAAACCACCATAGTTAGCCACCTTCTGAACCACCGGTATAACACCATAATACAGATTCTTCGGATGAACATACCCAACCGTCTGCTCCGACGCCGGCAACCCCACATAAATCCCAGAATCAGGATACGCCGCCGTCCACTTCTCCCACTCCTGCTGCCAATACGCAGCACAATACCCATCACCATAAAACCTCACGTTGATCCGTGTCACAATCCCCGTCGCAAGCGCCCTCTCGACACGTTTATCAGGATACCTGCACTGCGGCGTCGCCGAAAGCTGCACCGGCGTCCGTGCACGGAACTGCTTGTTGTAGCTCCACAGACGTGTCGCGAGCACGTCGTAGTTGTCCGGTGGCCCGTTCTCGATGAAGAAGTCGATGCCGTCGACGTAGGCTTCGCCGAACGGGCGGCGAATCCCCGTGCCGGTGTTGTTGCCGGCGAGGTAGGCGTACCAGAGGTAATCGGCGAGTTGGGTTGCGGCATTTGGGGACGGGAGGGAGTATTTGTCGCCGAAGCCGCCGATGGAGAGGAAGACGAGGTGGCCGTTGGATTGGCAGTGCTTGATGTCGTCGCCGAGGTTGGCGATTGGGTGGCCGGAGATGTCGAGTGTGGGGATTTTGCCGTTGCCGAACACGTTGAGGAAGGAGATGATGATGAGAGTGTATGTTTTGGTGTCGCAGGCTTCTCGGAGGGATCCCTCGGCTTTGTTCCGGCCCCAGAAGACGGTTATCTGGCCGGTTTTCCCCGTTGCGGCGGCCGGGTCGGCGAAGACGACGATGACGGCGAGAAGGGTGGTGATGATGATAGCTAGGGGTCTTTTGCTTGCTAGGATCGCCATTGTTGATGGATGGTTTGTTGTTGGTCTTGCTTGGTTTGGTTATATAGTTGGAGTGGCTGTTTAGATTGGAAGTTGGAATTGTCTAGCTTGGAATCGGTACACAGTACACGGAGGACAGCTCACTAGGGTAGCAACAAGCCGAAGTGAGAACGACGTGCTATCAAGCAAATTTGTTCACGCACGGTGGCGAGTCGACTATGTGGTTTTTGTGTTTGACGACGACGCCAATCAACCGACGCTCGCGGTGCGCGCCACTTGTATTTTGTTTGCACCACTTGTTTGTCGGCTGGGAGAATTTTATTGTTTTCTCCGCGTTTTGATAATGAAAGTTTCTATTTTATATGACCCAGTTTATTGCAGTTCAACAATTGCTGACATTGTCACATCAGAGGTAAAATTCTTGTTCCATGTCACATTGTGTAAGGATGCTATAAAATATTTTTTATAATTTTCTGAAACTTTAACCACATGAACACTATCATTTATTTTCTTTGACGTTAGTTACTAACATCAAACTTTAACTATATGGTAGGGTTGACATCTTTTTTTTCTTCATGTGTGTGCGTTAACATATATAGAAATGCTCCAGTACTCTTAAAAACCAATAATGAATTTGAAAGTACCCATATAATAATTAACCTTATTATCAGATTTTAGTTTGTACTCCTACTTGGCCAAGCCTTGCACCACCCTGCTTACCATGAAGGACAGCTCACAAAGATAATATAAACCAAACTGAAAAAGACTTTTGTTGGTGGTGACAAGCAACCCACGTGGTGTCAGACCCATTCATCTTATCCGCTGGTTGATCAGATAATAAACTTATTTGTGTGTGTGAAGTGCGAACCTGTCGCCTACCGTCCCAACCTCTGAATAGTGACAAGAAATATATTTTCTCATGGATAAAGTTTGAACCATGATAGAATACATATTGACATTTAGTGCTGCCACCGGTTGCTTGTTGGCCTATTTAATTAGTTAATTATATGGCTAAAATTTATATTTTGGAGTTAATTTAGAGTTTTTTCACTGTAATTTATTTTAGTCTAGATGTTCAAACCTTAATAATACACATGTAAAATTTTTATTTTTAAGTTATGTTTATCGGTTGTTCAAGTGGTTTATCGGTTGAGTACTAACAATGCATACAACCATCAAAATAAAACCATTGACAACATAGTCTAATCTGAGAATCCGATCAATCGCAAGGCGACACATATAATGTTCATTTACTGGATTACATAATCATGACTTATTTGATCCTATTGTTGGAATGACTTTTATTTTATTACGTAGATATATAAATGACCTTGTATGGATAAAAGGGTCTCGACGGTCTGAGAGTGGTTCATTTATAATCGATCTAATAACATATGCATATTACATTATTAGTCTGGCCCCCTCTCTCTCGAGAGTCCACGCTGTCCATCTTTTTACACAATTATTCTTATTAACTGCTGTTACTGTACTACTCTCGCTACGACGGTGTTTATTTTCGACTTGTCCAGCTTAGAACCGAGGAACACAGAGGACAGCTCATCAAGCTTATCGTACTGCTCCCACGATGAACTGAGAACGATGTGGTTCAATTCAACCAAATCCGTTCACGCATGGCGGCGCATCGATAATGTTCCTGTGTTTGACAATGCCAAGCAGCTGGCGTGGTGTCCACCTCTTGTATCTTCTTGCCCCACTGGCTGCCCAGATGCTTCCTTGTTTGTATTTTGTCGGCTAGTCAAATTTAATTTGTTGTCTCCACCTTTAAAATTACAGTGACAGGAACATTTTGATACATAAGTTTTACTACTGCCATCATAGAATAACTATACATGATAACCTGTACGGCGGACACCTTATTGGTGAAATATAAAAATACTTAGATTAATTTAGGCACAACTAGTCATCAGCTCGTCTCGTGTGTTGCCCACTTGCACTGTCTTTTATTTTTGATTCTAGAATATTATATTTTTCATCAGGTGCTGAATATACAGTATGACTAAATATGTTTAATAAGAACTAAAAGACAAACAATTCAAATAACTGTACTCCCTCCGAGAGATATCTTTTATATGCAAGGATAGAGGTACGTAGTACTTTTAAGCAAAATATTACTATACCATATCACTCAACATTGTGGCAAATCTTAAAACAATAATAGTGTCAAAATGATGTAGGAAAGCTTGTAGAATTTCATACAAATAATAAGTGTATTTTTTTATATAATAAAATGGCATCCAGACTTTGCTCACAGGGGTATACAACCAAAACAATTAGTAAATTTTAGTTAGGTCCCACCTTCTCAAACTTTCATGTTGGTGTGTATTTTGTTATTCTTCTTTTCACTAAAACATATATGCTTGAAATATTTTGAAAAGGTTTTTTTCCTGGGCTATCGAAATCCTGAGCTTTCTAATGTTTACGCATATGATTTTTTTTTGTCATTGCCTTAATTAAACGATGTTCTCCTATGATTTAAACGGTGAAATTTATAATCATGACATTCACCCTTCTATTATTAGGTCATGTTCATTAGTGCCCTTTTTCTTTTCTTTTTTATTTTTTCGTACACACTTTTTCCTAAACAAATTACATAAAAATTTATTTCAAAAGATTAAATTAATCTATTTTAAAATAGCTAATACTCAATTAATTAAACACTATTTTGGTGCAAAAAAGAGCCAAAATACCGAACGGTGGTCTTAATGGACTAAACGCGCCAAACCTAAAATTTCTTCCCGGTACCATATTGTTACAATATGGTTATTATTTGACCTCGTTAATATGCAGCATTCATGTTAATCAATATGTTGTAACCGCCCTGCTTAATTTCCTTCATTATGTGGTGTTTATTCCTGACATGAATCAACCTTAATATGAGGTTATAAACCAGCCATTTCATGGCATTCATGATTGTATTAAGCCTACACGTAACCTTCCTATATAAAGGGACAAAGATCAATGAGAATGGATGGATGTTTCACTCTATTGTATTCATACTCTTGTGTCACTTTATTCTCTCTCAATTTCACTTCACAACACGTTATCAGTCACGCTGCTCTAAGAACTGAGCAAGAACAAGAATAGGTGGAAGAATTCACGTCGAACGGTAAGAATGCCTAATAAAAACCTTCGTGTTGCAATGCATGATGTTTCACCTATGGTGGATGCACTTCGTCAAAATCTGCAGCGCCAGATTCGACCTCGCGAGACTCATGCCGGCGTTCTTCGTCGTTGCCTCAAGGCGGCGCACAAGAACCACCGTGCCAACATGGCGCGGAAGGTGGAGGTTCGGGCACTGGCCGCAGCGGTTGAGGGCGCCAACGTTGTCGCCCTCGCCGCACTAGCACCAGTACCACCTCCACCATCGCCACCATGCCCACCATGCCGCCGCATCGCGGACACCGTGGTGCGTGCCACGAGATCCTCACCTCCAATCTTTGTCCTCGCATCACCGGCATCACCTCCTTCCTCACCGAAGTTGAGGCCGTCGCCGGTGAGCGCTTCACGCTCGCGACGCGCCGTGGCGCTCGCCCGTTCTACGGGAGCTGGGTGGAATTTGCGGCCGCAACAGCGGCAACAGGAGTAGGACCGGGGGTGGAGGCGGAGACAGCGTCGATGACAGCGCACTTCCCCGAGACAGATGGCGTCTCGATCATCACCAAGGACACCTCCTCAGAGGAGTCCTCGCCTGCGTGAGCCCGACGACAACGGGCGGCGCGGCGTTGGTTCCACCGAACCGATGGCTGCGGCGGCTACGCGGCAGCAGCGGCGGCGCACCCACTCCTGCAGCAGTGCCGGCGGCGCACCCGCGAACAATAGGGCGACAGCGTCCCCATAGCAGCGGCGGCGCGGAGCCTGGTGCCGGTGCCGCGCTCGCACCCATCGCAGCGGCGGCGGAGCGCCCACACCCGCAACAGCGGGCGGCGGATCGGCGGCGCCCGCCCTGCCCACGGCGCGACGACAATGGACCCACCGCGGCGACACACAAAAGGCAGCTGCAGCGGCGGCTGCGTGCTCGCGTCAGCGGCATGGCGACGTTGGCGACGGCTGGCCAGCTAGAAACCTGGCTGCAGTAGCAGCCCTGGCGGCGGCGCCCGCGCACTGCAGCAGCTGCCGCCGCGGCGATGCACCCGGCCACGGTAGCAGCAACGGCGGCGTATCCGCTGCGCGGCGGCGGCGGNGCTGGCTGGCCACGGCGGCAAGCCGGCGGCGGCGGCGGCGCGCGCCTGCGCCCGGTAGCCTCACTGGCGGCGGCGGCAGGAGTGGAATAGGGGGAATTGGCTAACCCTAGCCGCCCCCCTCTCTCACTTACATGTGAGGATGGGCCGGCCCACAGGCCTCCCTCCTTGGCTGACCAGTTGCTGGGCTGAAACGGCCCACAGGCCGCGTCCCCCCTCTTGGCCCACCGCCTAATTATTTTTTTGTAATTTTTAGATTTTAAATTATAACCCTTGTTTTGGTTAATTTAATTTCTTGTAAATTGCAAAATAGTCTATAAATTTTGTATCATGCAGTACAATTTCAGTTTAGTCCGTGAATTTCGTATAATTCCATAGCTAAATAATTGACATATTTTCTGTCAAACATAATATAGTCCTCAGTCTATATTTTTACACTGCGATTTATTTGCCTCATGCAAACAAACAATTTTTGACCCATAGGTCATCGATTAAATTTTGGACCCTCAGGTTCAGTGCAATTACAGTGTATTCCAGACCCTCATTGTACTGGAAATTATGTAAATATTCATGGCGGATGTCCATCGGCATTCCTAATAATATATACATATTTTTGGATTTATTTCCATTATTGTAATGAATTAATTTCTTGCACTTTAATTTCTTGCAATTTTAATTTTATTGCAATTTAATTTCTTGCAATTCAAATTTCTTGCAATTAATTTTCTTGTAGTTATTTTTCTTGCAATTTAATTTAATATTGTCCATCTCTATAGTCATATTGAAATCATTCAATGAGTATAAAACACAATAATGTGGAGACTAAGACACATCTTAGTATTGAGTTTTTTTTACTCGTCCACATTATGTATTTACACCATAATTGGTGTTTATGCACATTGTTATACTCCTATATGAGGTCCTATTTTTATGCATCATTTGCATTCAACCATATTGAATTCTTGAAATTCAACTATATAAACTTCGATTGATTAAGCCTTATGTGCTTAACTCCATTAGAATTTATATACAAAAACTTGATAATAATTACCTCTATATTATATTAAATTTTATATCACGGGTATAGTCTAAGGCATCTACTACACATTTTGTGTAGATTATGACCTTAGCAATGATGCTTTCATCCACCAATTTCGTGTTCACCACCATAATGTGATTATTCAATATTTAAGAATATAAATTAAATTATGGAGACTAAGGCATCTACAATATTTTGTAGATTACTTCCTTAATAACGAGCATACTCGTCTATATAATTATATTCCAAATTAAGGTGCACATTATCATATGTAACAAGACTCATCTTGTTTACATAATTTTGCATAATATTACAAAAATTATCATACAGTATTAATTTACCATATGTAAATTCATCAAATTTATGGTAATCAGATGTTGTACACTATAGGCAAAAATTCATAATTCTTGCACCAGATGGTCACACGACTGTCCAACATGGTAAGAGACTTAAGGCCAGCCTTTCGTTCCATAGATTACATGCGGCATATTGAACCTTCTCAAGAGGAAAATCTACCGCAATTAGATCAAGAGAAAGGTGGCTTGCTCAAAGCAAGACATGAACCTATCAAGGCGGAAATAGTGACATTTTCTGCTAACAGGATCTCAAATGGCGGAAATAGTGACATTTTCTGCTAACAGGATCTCAAATGGGAAGAGGCTTTCTTAAGGACAAATTTGAAATTTGTCGTAAATGTGATTCATAAAATCACATCACTAGGAAATGCTGCACTTCACACGATCTCATTGATCTATACCTTATATCCGTGGACAAGGATAAATCTGCTCAAGAGAAGTGATTGGAACCACATTCCAGTCCACTTCCTGTAACCTCGGGAAAGCTAAGTTGTTCACAAAAGTTTTCAGACGGAAGCAAACAAAAACAACACATCCTTCCTCTGAAGGATAATCTCATGAGTATTGATGATATAATTGTGAAATTTTCTTCACAATATATTTGGAGAACCATCAGTTTTTCAAAATACACACATTTGTTGGCCATGTCCTACTATGGGATTGCAATATTAATGGTTGTCGTCAAATGATAATATCGAGAACATTTGATAAATCGTACAATTGTATGAACTCTATATATTTGAAAAGAATTTCATATCGAACTTCTTCAATCTATATATAGAATTTTTCCATACTTGGCATCATAGCCTTGCTCATCTCGACATAGGGATGATATGAAAAATTATCAGCAATTTTGTTGGTTATGCTTTTATTCCCGGAAATGAGCACTACTTGTGTCTTCGCGGATTTGGTTTTTAGACCCTCTTACCTAAAAATTGGAGCTTGAATCACTTAAAATTCCTTGAATTCGTTCAAGTCGATATAAGTGACACATACAACTATTTTGTAGACTTGTTCACGTATTTCATGGTTATAATCGACGCATCTATATGATGGTCAATTGTGTGCCTTATATACACACAAAACCGTGAATTTCCTAAGTTGATTGTTCAAATATTAGCACATCACCCTAAACATCGAATTCATTTAATTCGAATAGAAAACATTGTTGTATTCTCCTCATATGCCTTCAATGACATTTGAATGGCCCGTCGAGTTTGAGATCAACACTATGTTCCAAAATATTCATACGCATAATGGTTGGTTATATTCTCTTCTAGGAAATAATCAAGCTCATGGCAAGACCCTTAAATTGCATATTTTACCAACATTTAGTTGGTGATATATATGCGGTTCTACACACCGCATCATAAAATCAAATTCAACAAACTGCAATCATACGGCTACCTCCGTTGTAGTCAGTACGTGGAATGGCCTCGGCCAAAATATTTCCCATCTGCGAATCGGTAACGTCTTGCACGTGCCGTATCACCACCCCTAGCATACATTAATGGGCATCGGAGGATTCAAATAAGGTGTTATTATCTGTCTATCATAAAATACCTTAGATCCTTCCGAAGGGGATTATACATTGCACGTATGCTACTCACATTTGAGGATATTCCAGGCATTAGGGGGAGATTCATACCACATAAAGAATGCCAGGAATGAAAAGTGAATGTTACCCATTCCATCCTCATTTCCACGTACGAAATATTTCGAACCAAATCGTTCGGAACAACTTTTATTTGCATCACATTGCAAATAGCCTGCCATAGCATTTACTGCTCATTATGGTGTTATACAAATTTCATCCGTAATGTTGTACCAGAAAGAGTGGAGGTAACTTACAAAATCACTCAACTCCCATGTAAGAGGGGGAGAAGTATGGTTACAACCAAATTCAGGAATTTTTTTGAGAAATAATATAATTTTTATGGAAAATTGCAAAAATAGAAGTCGACGAAGGAATATCGCAGAAATAGAAGCCTACCGTCACAGGGCATGACGGTAGGGCACCTACCGCCGGGCGGCGTAGCGATAGGAACCCTACCACCAGGGGGCGTGGCGGTAGGACGCGGGGCATGGTAGGAGCCCTACCTCCAGGAGGTTTGGCGGTACGTGCGGAGCCATCTACATTGCGTACAGTTTTTTCCTCTTTTTACTTATGCACGCTTTTCGAACTAAAAAACGGTGTGTGTTTTGAAAAAAATTCTACACGAAAGTTGTTTTAAAAAGTCAAAATAGTCCATTTTTCAAGTTCAAAATAGCTAATAATTAATTAATCATATACTAATAACGTTTCTCGTTTTGCGTCAAGTATATAAGCCATACCAACAAAAGGGAGCGTTCCTGCCTCCCGCCAATCCATACGACAGTAGGGACGGGCAGCATGCATGCATCATTTAGTTGGTTGGTAAGGCTCATATAGTTGCACGCAAAACGAGAAACATCATTAGTATATGATTAATTAATTATTAGCTATTTTGAACTTCAAAAACAGATTATTTGGACTTTTTTAAACAACTTTTGTGTAGAAATTTTTTTCAAAAAACACACTGTTCTTTAGTTCGAAAATCGTGCGTAAATAAAACGAGGAAAAAACAGTATGTATTGGCCTGCCCGTCTCAAGCCTTTGCACCTACCGCCAAACCACATGGCGGTAGGGTAGGTACCACGCCACACCTCGCACCTGGCGTCCTACCGCCACGCCCCACGACGGTAGGCTTCTATTTCTACGATATTTTTCCGTCGACTTTTATTTTTGCAATTTTCCATAAAAATAATATTATTTCTCAAAAAAAATTCCAAAATTCAGCTTATTGCAAGCATCCGCGGACAATGAGAAATAATATTCTCAAAAGCAGTAAATGTATATCAACATCAGTTGATAGACACCATATGAATATTTCATATCCAATGCCTATGGATGTTTACCATCCAAAAGACCAGCATAATTACGCATAAATTTCAGCCGCTGGGTCACTGGAACGCCCTAACTCTGTTGTGGGAAATAACATAGAGTGCGAAAGGGTTGTTAATTCCACATGCTATATTGATTTCGTTGAATCATCATACAAAGTCTACAAAATGTCGATATCTCCTCAAAAATTGTCATATACCTTCACTGGATCCAGACAAAAAGTCCTAGGCTGAATGCTCATTACACTCAAATCGGGTCAATCAAAAGGTGACAATTAAGGAGTATTGCTTTTGCTCGATAATGGAAATATTACCACAGTAATATATCCTTCTAATAATGTCTTCCTTCTGGAAGCGTGATGGTGAGATCGCAAGAGCTTGTAGCATATGGTTTCTCGCAGAGACCTAGCATAACATACCCATTGGTATGCGTGGAAATCAAGTTCTATATTCAATCATGGCAGATAAAATAAATTTGATAGATTTGGACAACCAACTCCTGATAGACTTAATATTCTGAATCAAACATGGTCTAATTATTGTGGTATTATTGGTTGTGTGAGTTCCTTCCACAGAAGGTAAACTCCAACCATGTCGATTGCCATGTGTGCTTACAAAGAAATTAAAACTTGGATTTTATATCATCTCAACAAATATCGATGGTTTTTTAATCATCGAAAGCACACAAACTAGTTGGTAATCATTTTAGGTATAATTTCTCATCTAAGCAATTAAACCTTAAGGACGGATTTTGAGGTGATAGATTTGGGTAAAACCAAATCACATAAATCAGTTTTCAATATCCAATCGATATTGTCTACCAATATCAAAATGATATTGTATAGTCATATCCATAAACACGTATGGTCATTTTATCTCTAAAGATGGATCAATATCCATAGACCCTGGGATGAAAACTATCTGCCATTAAAGTGCTAATGTATCTTGCAAATTGCAACAGGCCTGTTAATGCATTTGTTGATACCTTGCTATAGCTCCTTATAGCGCATCTCTAATATCACCATCAGGTGAGAGTTAGACTTGATATCCTTAGATATCTTTGTGGCAATAAACGATTTTGATTTATTATTGAAATCAAGATAAAACCATAGTGGGATACGTATATCCTGGCAAACTAATCCCGCAAAACCAGATTACATATTGATTATCATTAGAAGTGATTAAATATAATTACTTCCACATATTATTTTTGAAGTTCATAACCTCGCAGAATGATTAACCGCATAACTATATTATGTGGTATTGATTCCATTGAATCACCTATCATTATCTATAAAGATAATGATATTTGCGTTATTCAATTGCAAAATAGGTTATCTTGCAAACTACATCCCTACTAACCTCACGATAACTTCATGTTTTAATAAATTGGTATGTGGTCAATTTGTGTTTTGCAAGGGTCAGGGGGAGTAATCTCCTAGACTAAACCTGTTCAAATGCAAATGTAATATCAGGTTTCTCATGAAAGGTTTTTAATGAGGCAATATATCAACGCAAGTATATCATACCTCTATTTTCCCCAATAGGGGTTTTTAAAGGGATATTAAAGATATATAGTAACTTCTCGTATTTTTCCTATATGGTTTTTGGAGAAGTTAACTTAATTATGATCCAAAGGTCATAATCATTGTCTTCAAAATTCTCGCATGAGTTTTTTCTTTTTCAAGGTTTCTCAGAGAATTCATGAGACGATAATACATATATGTCATATCATTTTCTCCTTATTTTTTTTCCACTGGGTTTAAAGGAGTTTTAATGGCATATCTATACCTTGGTTTCTTTTCAATTTTCCCCACAGGGTTTTAGAGGAGTTTTTCCCATGAATGTATCAAAAGATGGTAATAAGAGACAAGCTTCAGGGGAGACTCTGAATGATGGTCCTTCTTAAATGCTTCACATTGCACTCTTTTCTTTTTAAAAGAGTTTTCACCATCAGGTGTTCTTATAGAAAGTTTTTAATGAGACAATGTTAGATGCGAACATATGCTATATCTCGTGTTTTCCTCTATAGGGATTTTTCTAGAGATAAAATAAGACATAGATTACTCCTTAAACCTTACAGATTCATGATAGAGTAATCTCCACTCGTATTAATATGCAGCATTCATGTTAATCAATATGTTTTAACCACCCTGCTTAATTTCCTTCATTATGTGGTGTTTATTCCTGTCATGAATCAACCTTAATATAAGGTTATAAACCAGTCATTTTATGACATTCATGATTGTATTAAGCCTACATGTAACTTCCCTGTATAAAGGGACAAAGATCAATGAGAATAGATGGATGTTTCACTCTATTGTGTTCGTACTCTTATGTTACTTTGTTCTCTCTCAATTTCACTTCACAACACATATAATGTAGGCTGGCGACCCTCCTCGGCCTGCGTTTTCAGCGTATGCAGGACCGAAGTGGACGATGTATACATGGGCCAGGCCCAGGAACGGCAGCAGAGAGTTTTTTCAGTTTTAGACTTCAGATTTGTCATTCCATTGCAGCATGCCCAGCCTCGATTAGACACTCGCTACTTTTTTATGTTAGTTCCTTAATATAAATGCCACAACCAGTGATGTTTTCAATTAATGAATCTTATTCTGTCTTCATGTTTGCTGGTGATTGGTCTCCTCAAGATTTGTCGATAAAAACTAAGGTACTGCTTGATTGGCAACATCTGCGGTGTTTGTTGTCCCGACGCCAACGTCGAGAACAATTAATGTTCGCGACTTATTTACCAGCAATTAGGGATGTGCATGGATCTACCGGCGTGTAATGGGTGGCTATTTTAGTTCAGTTGAATGAAATAAGTTATTACTCCTATGTTACAGGAATTACAATGGCCACCTATTACCCGTGGGCTAGCCTATCTCTGCCAGGAATGGAGAGAAGACGAACAGAGCAAAAACAGAGGAAGGCAGAGTGTGAGAAACAGAGCACAAAATCCTGATGCACACGTTGTTTGAGCTGGTTGAGCTGCAGAGTTTCAGGGTCTCTCCTCTTGTTTATTTATAGCAGCAAATGGGCATGCAAATCAACTGAAGAACAGAGTGCTCGCAATGTCCACATGATCTGAGGAAAATATGCTCAACCGATCGAATTGGTCACGTGCCACTTCAAAGTAAATTTACTAATCGTAACACCAAAAGTGTAATCCAGTCAAAGGGGTGTAGTGTTGTTGTGTGTGTTCTCAGTTCTACTGTTAAAACAAGTCAAGAGTCAGGGTATCATTACACAATATATACACTTTTAACGATTCACAACTGATTTTTTTTATGTGTTTCAAACTTGCAATGACATGAATGTAAAATACTCCTGCACAAGTGTAATCTGCTTACAGTAGCAGATCAGCGGCAGTTCGGATCTCCCTCTCTCTCTCTCTCTCTCTCTCTCTGTGCGCGTGTGTGTGTCTTTTTTCTCTTTTATTTTTGGCATCAACATAGACTGCGAAAACAACAAAATATTGCGTATTGCGGGTTGCTTTCACTTTACTTCTTTCCTTTAGAACTCAATCAACTTGCAGTTGCAGGCAGATCATTCGACTTCAGGAATCAAACCATCTAGAATTAGTTGAACAATCATCCACGAAATTTAAACAATGACTTGAACCTTCATCCAACAGCTTAGAATGCACGTTTGAGGAATGTCACACAATCCATTTCTCAAACCAAAGAACAAATCCATCAGGGATCATGCGGTGAATTCATCATCCCAATCCTCAAACTAAATTGGCTATGGATATATTATTATTCCACAACAATTCGTGAGAACTCAGGAGAATGACGTCATCACAATCTAGATGGGTGGATGATCTTTAGTTCATTTTTCTTGCTCGTTTAAGGACATTGGTGCACAACTCTTTGGGATTTCAGCTAGTCCATTATTTCCCAATACCTCCCAAGCATGCTATTGCTCTGTGTAGATAAAATGAATCCAAACAACCCTCTATCAGATAGGACTGACTGAATGCAGGTAGAAAATCCACACCGATCACTACCTACAGCTTACAAACTTATATGCGATAGCATATAACAAGCAAGCATACATGCTGGTAGTCTTAACTTTATTTCACCAACCTTTTCCCCTCGATGTAGCCAAATCATATTTCTATAGTTGAATGTACCTTTGAATCTTAATATCAAGTAACTTTCTACATGCGATGGACCAAAGAAGATTTCCGTTTATGGTGATTGATGAGAAAGATAAGGTGCTATATACTTTTTAGAAAAAAATTTGTACTTCTTGGTATCTCTTTTCTATTTCGCCACAAACGGTACAGCAATAATGTCTTGAGACGGATAATCTATACTGGGCTATTCAAAAAAAAAAAAATGGCAAAGCAAGCCAGGCTTCTGTTTAGCATATACGCTAAACAGAGCTAAGCAACTGTTTTACCGGCTGTTAAATCCATTCATCCTAGCTTCCACGTCCCCATCCTCTCGAGTAAAATTCAAAAACCTCTTTTTATTTGTGGACTTATTGCTATCTCTAAAGATTTTTCAACGGTAGAGAAAAAGATCGATGAAGTCTTTTGTTATCTGTGTTAACAGTCCAACTGACAGAATGACTTGAAGGCAAGGAAAGTTTTATTCCAGTGCAACTGAGGTGAAGGAAAAATTAGGCATGGCATGGCGTAGAAGGATTTCTATCAACACACAACTAATTTGAAGGTTCTAACGTCAGTTCACATTTTTAATAAACCAGATCCATTCAAATCTGGATATATGTTTAAAAGTTAGGAGTGCATTTACAGTGATGTTGCTAATGTTCATCCACATGTTTGAGAAGTTGCCGGCCTAGATGTTCTCCTCCCACACATGTATCTAATCCCAACACATCCCAAACCTATATGCATGTAACTCTAATGGCCTTCTTGGAAAGACCATGTCATATCAAGTTATCAACTAGCGATTGTTGATCTTAGAATTATTTGGTTTCATACAAAGAGAATCATTTGATGTGCAGTTCAACAGCCTAATAATTAAATTTTGCCAGATCCTGCACTACACAGTTTGATTCTCACTTTGCATTTCACTCGGTTCCATTTTGGACGTTCAACAATTTGCTCTCTCCATTGTACTACAACATTTATGAAAGACATATATAATATGAAGCTTAATTTAATAAATTCCAGATCCTCTGTTGTAGTGAGAAATTAGAATTCCAATTAAGAAAGAGCGAAGCGGGTAAATATTGTTAGGAGTAATTAATGTGCGTGGCAATATCAGTAGCAAGGAAATATCACTATTACATGGGAAGGATTTGGCACGTTAGAAAGTTGTTACAAGTATATAGACAGCAACTAGAGTAGAGAATGGATGGTACAACAATATTACTTTAGAGTGCATCCATTATTCATTCCTCATCTTCTTCTCTATGTCGCCACAGACATCCTGAACAGTACAACAATAATGACTTGAGGCGGATGATCTGTACTGGGCTATTTAGAAAACAATTGGCAAAGCAAGCCAGGCTTCTGTTTATCCTAAACGCTAAACTGAGCCAGGCAACTGCTTAACCAGCTGGTTTGATAACACTGTCCCACCAAGCAAAGATTTGTTCATTGCAGGGAACATTTTTGTTTATCCCATTTCTCATGTACAAATCAGGAGTCCAGCCTTCTTGATAGTAGTACCTTTCAAGCTGATACACGTTGTATTACAGACTGCTAGCAGCACAAGTCATGTTTGCCTACGTGTCAAATGAAGCTCAGCATCTATTTAAAAGCTAGTAGACGTTTTCATTTTAGATGTAACTGTTAGTGTAAAATTAACAGTACTTAGTGGAAACTTAAATCAACATGATCAATTAGTCTATAATCACACCTAAACAGATTAATCTAATGCGGATTAGGGTTAGATCATATTCAATACCAGCGTTGGCGTTCTCCATCGCGGTAGCAGGGGCGATGAACTCGACGGCGAGGGCGACATCGGTGTTCGTGTGGCGGAGACGTTCCTTGAGGGACTTCTCCGGGTGTCGGCGGCCTTCAGGTCACCAACGGCACTGGCCGGGGCGAGGGCGTCGGTCTTCTGAGCCTTCTAGCGCTCTTAGAGATCGGTAGGGTGGATTAGGATTTTAGGAAAACCTAGAACTCGTGAGAGAAACCCGGGGGTTCTCTCCCTTAAATAGCAGCGCTGTAGGCCTAGGGCCGAGCCCATAGATGGCTTAGGATTGCCTTCCGATCACGGCAAAAACAAACTCAGAGTTGGAGTCGATCTCGGCATCGGGATACTTGCGTATCCCTCTTCTTTTGCCGCAAGACTAGTTGACCGAGGTCAACATAGAAACAAATCTAACAGTAAAATCTAGGCACAATTAATGGCATAGAAAAGATTTTCTATTTAGTTGGATGAACACAGGAGTGTATTTACCATGATGTTTCTACTGCAATATCAGGGTACCAAGAAAATTTAGTACTTGCAAGGATTTGGCACATTGCGATGTCGATACAGGATTATAGAGAGTGACTATAGTACAGGATGAGTTGTCTATCTGCAGAAATCCTTCTCACTGAAAATATTAATTTGATATTAATTTGATATGTAATACCCTGACTGACCACTATTGAACTGATGGTGTTTCTATTCAGATATGACCAGAAGGTATGTAAACAAGAAAAATATTCAAGGTAAAGAAACACAGACTGAAGTATAAGTAGAGATCTTCAATCAATAAAAAACCGTAGAAACCATCATAGCTACAGAAGATAACACAAAACATCCAAATGAAAGAACATTTGTAATACCAAGAGAATCATGGAAACAGATGGTACTCAAACACACAGTGAGAGAAATGCACCAAAGACATACAGAGATTTGGTGCTGCAACCAACAACATTTCGTGGACTATGTTGCATTTAAAATAGAATTTGCAAGAGAAAGAACCAACAACCACGATATTGGCCCCAAGCCCCCAACATGCTTGGTCACGACTCCTTGAAGCGAGTGCCATCCCGACCGCCAGAGACATGGCTGCAGGACTTGCTCTAGTGTGCATGTCTAAGCTTCACTCATGCATGACAGACAGATGGTGATCATGCACTTGACACCAACGAACTCAGCTAAAAAATAGCGGAAACATAGGGATTAGGATCGTCTGACTTCACCATGTGAAGGTACGATTGTGCAGTCGTACACATCCACCGTCCATTCCATCCGACAGCTCGCATGATGTGTGGAAACATAGGGGATTAAAATAGAGCAAGGAACTGGGAGCACCTTAGATTATTCTAACAAAAGAACCTCTTCAAAGAGAACAGCCCATCACAAGTCAATGTTTTAGCCATCAGAGTTGGTAAATCATCATATCGGTGAGTTTGAGCCACTGGACCGTCCAGAGAGACCAGTTTTCTAACACTGTCACATTCGGTGAATGAATTCCCTCCTCTCAGAACTCCCTGTTCAGTCCCTTTATATCTGTTGAATGGGAGGTCTACTATTCCTGTTACCTTCCATTCTTACACATACAAAATAATCTACTAAAATGCAATGGATCAAAGACCCTCTACCACTGTGACAGCATTACATTGAAAAACAACAGTAACGACCAGCAACCTCAAGCCTAAGAATTGGTACTGAACTACTGATCTTTATATTCAAGAAATTTATGGTTGACACACAATTTTTTTGAAAGACTTTAAATCTAATACCTTTGTTGTCAGCTGGCACATGGTAATGATATGTCAACAACCCACTCTGTTCCACTTCCACCCTACTTATTATTCCTGCTATTATCTTCGCCTCAAAACATAGCAATGACAGGACATATCTAGTCCAAACAAAGGTTAGTATTTTTTGGATAGAGGGAGTAACTACGAAGAAGAAGAAAAACATACATGTTTTATGTGATAGACAATGATAGTTAAAAGTAACATGATAACTAGATTATAATAGCATGTTGGAGTATGGTATTAGCTTTAAACTACAAACAATTTAGACTGAACCCATGAGATTTGGCACAGGGTTTTCAGCCCAATTAAGTTCGGCAATAGTTTTTTCCCGTCTTAATTAACAGTTCAACTGACATAATGACTTGACCGAGATGAAACCTAGCTTCATCCCAGTAGCATCGAGGGGAACGCAAAATATTACTAGAAGACAAAAACATTAACAGGAACATATTCACCGGCTTGACCTGTGTCAGACAGTCAGTGTCTCAAGGTTGGTCGCCTTCATGCATGCTCAAGGTCTCAAGGTTGCCTGTGGATGCCTGGCCAGAGGCCTGCATGCCGTTGTTTCGCCCGGACATGATGATGTGATGATCTTCATGGTCGTCTACCAGCTGGAGCTGGTGTGAGACCAATACTATGGTCGCGACTGTCTTCTCCATATACGCCGCTGCCCGGGTTGTTCGATGAGCACGAGTTGGAGCTGTCCAGCTGGTTGTCGGCATCCATTTCTCAATACCTTCGAAGCCTACAACATGCTATTGCTCGGTAAGTAGGTACAATCCAAACAATGCTATACTGAACTGGACTGGACTGGCCCAAGAAACTTCTGCATCGGCCACTGCCTACAGCTTACAAACTAGAGTAGTATACGCAAGCGACTAAATGAGCATAGTAACTCTTGGTACTCTATATATTTCACCATTTAATTGGTTGAACGTGGCCAGCTTATATTTCTACTGTCTGATGGCACACTATGACACTACACAAAATTTATAAAAAAAAATTAATAAGACAACGGTCAAACTTATGTCAAAAAGTCAAAGACGACAAATATTCGAGGACGGAGGGAGTATTTAATACTTGTACAAATTGATATACTACAATTTTGCTGAAATTAATTTATAAATTTCAATGCCTTAATAGGTTAGGCCTAATCTAACTGGGCTTAGGCCATTAATAGGTTGCCCAATACAAGGCCTTTAACAAGGCAGCATACATATTGTGATAATTTTTGTGGTCGATAATGACGAAAATGATCGTCATAAACTCGATGATGAAAGAAAGAGCATCTAGATTTTTGACGAAAAAATATATTTTCATCACATAGCATGAATAGACACACGTAGTAGGGGACGAACAAATTTTCCTCACGCGAACTTCATAAATATTGAAATATAGTGTAACTTTTAGTTATTATAATGTAAATGGTAGCGGTGGTTGATTTGGATATGGGGGCCGACTCAAATAATAGGCTTACGAGCCAGCCCCCCAACCTCCCACACACACTTTTTTTTTCTCATGAGCACAATTTGGATGGCACAGACCTAAAAGGTATGTACAATTTGGATGGCATAGACAAGATCTTTTCTTTGTTCGGTGCAACAAAATGCGATGTTATTAAGCATGATCACAGCAGTTCATTTACCATGTTGGTGTTACTGCAAGATCAAATTGCAAGAAAATGTAGTCCTTGAAAGGATTTGGCATATTAAGGAGTTGATTCCGGTTTATAGGGAGCAACTACAACTATAGAAGAGGATGAATGATTTTGAGATGTAATGCCCTGATTCCACCCCCCCCCCCTCGTCCAAATGCCTGCAGATAACCTAGTGTTTCTATTCAGGTAAGACTAGAAAAACATGAAAAGATGGAATTCTAAACAGGAAAAAAAATCAAGGCAAACAACATAGAATGAAGCTAAAATAAAGATCCTATAATCCGTTACCATAGAACATCCTGACACAGTTCAACAAGAAAGAGTAGAAATTAGCTACAAAAGATGATACAAAACATCCCAATGAAAGAAACTGATGTAATACCAAGAAAATGGTACATACAGATGATACTCAAATACATGCGTGGGAGAGAAATAAACCGAAGACAGATAGCGCTGCGACTCTATTGCATCTTAAATTGAACTTGCAAGATAACGGACATGGAAACAGTTTTGGCACTGACATGTGCGGTGACGACTACTTCTCAATGAGTGCCATTCCAAACACCAGAGACATGGGGCCATCCGACATGCTCCAGGGCTAACTAATCACGCACATCAGAGCTCCACTTGCACGTGACAACATAGATCATGATCCTTACTTGACCCCAATGAACTGAATGCAGAAACAATGGGGAAAACAGGGGTGTAAAAGCTGAACAACTGGAGCTGACAATCTGAAATGCTATGGATATGGATTGATAGGGACAGAAGACTGTCTACCACTAAACTAACTACCAACCTCAAGCCTAAGAGTAAGAAACACTTGTGACTGAAACCTTTATTTGACACCTGGCACATACTATTGATATGTCAACAACCCAGCTTGTCTTGGATTACTTTCTATTACCTCTATTTCACAATGTAAAGGTTTTGATTTTTTTCGTACAACGTTTGACTATTTATCTTATTTAAAAAATTATGCTTATATTAATTATTTTGGTTATTACTTACTTTATTATCAAATCAAAAGTACTTTAAGAACGTCTAATTCTTTTTAAAATTTTTACAAAATTTTTGAATAAGACGAATGGTCAAACGTTGCAGAAAAAAAAATCAAAACCCTTACATAATGAAACATATGGAGTACTACTTAGTAAAAAGAAGAAAAACATATGTAAGTTTTATATAATAGTTAAAAGCCACATAAGAGTATATTGGCAAGCAGAAGTATGGTATTAGCTTTAAACTAGAAACAGGCACCTGCTGTTTGACTGGATCCATTATATTACGCCACAGGATTCTCACTTTCAGCCCAATTAAGTTCAACACTGAAGTAGTTATGATGATCTAATGACAGTTTTTTAGAAGGCGTTCGGCAAACAGCCAGTCAGCCATAAACTGGTCCTAACTTAGATCTGAAACAACTTCGTATGCAAGACACCCTCATGTTCACATTTTTCTGTCTGACCTTACAAATTACGTCTGCCTTGCTGTTGAATTGAAGCTGCTGCAATGTTTTGGATGTAGTTCACAAATATACCCGGTGTGATGAGAGCAGCCATGATGCCAACCAAATGCCAAATCCTAATAAACCCATTTTGTTCCTGGTACCTCTCAAGCCAACGCAAGTAATGTCCCCAGAGTTTTCTAGCTAGTGATCTGGACACAACAAAACGTAAATGATGGCAACAACTATAATGGATGGTGCAGTATATATGCATTGGCACAACTGTTGGATGGTTCTATGTGGTCTGATCACTCTATATATTAAGTGGCGCATCCTACAAGCTGTTGTGCTGGGGCTTAATCAATAAATTTGACCAACTCTGTTAACATGTTTACTGCTGACTAAGCTGTAAGGATTGCCTCTGGTCTGGCCTAGATGATGAGATGCATGAAGCTTGAAAGAAGCACTAGAAATTGGTTTATTTGGCGTAAACTGATGCATACATATAGCAGATTTATGTTGTAAATATTTGAGGACATCACACTCACACGACGTGCCTATCTTGTGTGTTAACTTAGTACCAGTAATATGCCTATCCTAATGCTGCGGTGACATTTTGTAATGCAAATTAATAGAAGATTATATGTTTAGAGAGTAACGCTACAGTGAGATAGATTTAAATGCAAAAAAAAAAAGAACCATAGAAAGAGTTATATTGTTGATTCCATAGCCAATTACGTAAAATAGAAGATGAACTGCAAAGAGTGTATATATTCAAATAGTGTATTATAAAATTTTCCCTGGCGTGTATTCCGGTATTCCCAATACGGCCTTTCTCTTCTCCACTCTATATACTTCCTGATATGTATATTGTTTTCTTGACAGAAGTACTGCAATGCTAATCAATCAAGGAAAAAAAACAGATCATGTAAAACGCTGTTTGAAAATGGTCACATGTATGTGCTAAAAAAGGATTCACAATATCTGACTCTGAAATACCAGCACCAAGATATACTTCATTTATTACAATTATAAATAAATGGTCTAAAAAATTGCTCGTAGCTACATAGTATTCAAGTACTATTTCCTACACTCATACTACACATGATTAAGAAACTCACTCTACATAGATTCTTTTAATTCTGAAGAACAATCTGAACATCTGTGTTGTAGTGGTCCCATTCACATGATCAAAGATATACATTGCAAAGTTATACGACAGCTGAGCATTTCCGCCGGTATGTGAATCTTTGGGCCATGATCCGCACATTGAACCACTCAATACAATGGAAGACACCATTATTTGGAAGCAAATGGGTAATACTCTGCCGAGTCAGCCTGCCGTTTACAGTTCCTTGGTGTGGCAAAAACAATCTTCAATCAAACCATATGGAAATGCCGGGCACCTCCTATTTGGATGGCGGACAAATTACAGGACAGAGGGTGGCAAAATCATGAAATTTGCCCCTTTGGCCGCGTTTAGATTCCAAAAAGATTTAGGTTAAAAATGTCAATTAAACGTAGACTAATAGCAAAACAAATTACATATTCCAACTGTACACTGCAAGACGAATCTTTTGATCTTGATTACGCCATGATTAGCCATAAGTGCTACAGTAACCAACATGTGCTAATGATGGATTAATTAGGCTCAAAAGATTCGTCTCGCAGTGTATAGTCGAAATATGTAATTTATTTTGTTATTAGTCTACGTATAATACGTCAAATGTGTGTCTAAACATTGATGTGATATTTTTTACTCAAATTTTTTTATCTAAACACAGCCTTTGTCAATTGGTCAACAAAATTTCTCTGCATCTCCTGTTCGGGTGCAAAATATCCAGAAGAGTCTGGGCGGAGGTGGGCGGAGGTGCAGCTATGGACAAATGCAGACCTTAGAATGAGGGATTGGGTTGCCTGCTATTTGGTGGAGTAGTGGTGGCAGTGCGCCAGTGCCTACTCTCAGGACCAAATATGCCACGTCAGCCTCTTAAATCTATGATCATCCTAGTTTCCTGGGGTGCAATGCTAGGTTCTTTAGGAGAATAGACACAACGCCGGCAACAATCCAAGCAAGGATAAAAGAGAAGCCAGAGCATGAGTGAAAGCTGGAGCAATTTTTGGGAGATATGACCTAAAGTTTTTTGGACCTTCGCTTCTTTGGCAGTGTCCACTTACTACTCATTTTCTCTGGATTTTTTAATATATATATAAGCCAAAGTTTTTACCCCTTTCAAAAATACATAATTTGGTAAATGTGGAAAAGACACAAAGTAATCGACATAATGCCTACTATTGTTTTTGTTGACTTCTTTCCTCCAGCACTGGATCTACATGATAATTGTCTGTGTGGACTTTATTTGTGATTCATTTTCCTAGATTATCTTGGCACATCGGATTTCAGATTTGAGTGAGTGGTCTATTATTTCTTGATATCTCCCAAGCCTATCATACTGGTATCATGGGTGCTATGGTGCGAACGAAATTAATGTAAAGATCTTCAGACACAAACCTCTACATCCACAATCATTATCGCCAAGATGAAGGAAGAAATAGCTGCTTGTGTAAAGGTAGGAGCAAAGCTAAAAGAGTCAGGAGCCTTTTGGAATATATCACCTAGTGATGATTTTTTTTACGAGCGTTATCATTTTTTGCCATAACGCACTATAAATATAACAATTTTCTCGTGATATGTTAATGTATACAAGGCAAATCTTTTGCCTTCTTTCAGAAAAAAATATGTCCCAAACATGTATGATATTTTTATGTACGTAAGCTCTTTTTTTTTTGAGAATTATGTACGTAAGCTCTAGGTAGAAACCTAACAACCTTCTGCCAACACTACTGAAGAAAAAAAATTGTAGTCCTTTGTAACTTTTTTTAGTCCTGGATTTCTAACCCTAAAGAATATCTTCAGTCCCGATTAAAATAATCAGGAATAAAAATTTAATTTTAATCCTGGTCAGTGTTCCAACCAGGACGATTGTAGAGGGTCCAATTGGCAGGCCTTTTTTCTTTTTTTCATTATTTTTAGCTCATATTGATTTCATTAAAATCCCTAAATTGTGAAATCCACAAATCATAGGTCAAATCATCACAAATTCTAAAAAAATCATCACAAATCCTAAAAAAAATTATTCCTCGATCCGGTATGGCTGCCGTCGATCTAGCGCCGCCGCCACATCCGCTCCCATTGGATATGGTGGAGGGGAGGGCAAGGCCGCCGCCTCCCAGCTAGGCTGCCGCGTGATAGCTCGGCCACCGCCACCACCTCCCCTCCCACCAGATCTGGCGAAGGGGAGGGCGCAGCCGTTGCCGCCCCAGCCAGGCTGCCGTCACCGCCTCCCCTCCCATCGGATCTGGCAGAGGGGAGGGCAAGGCTGCCCCTGCCCAGCCAAGCCCCTGACACCGCCGCACGGCCGCCACCGACTCCCCTCCTCTGGATCTGACGGAGGGGAGGGTGTTGACACCAAAATTTGGATTTGGCCTAGAATGATTCGATACTGATATAGAAGATTATCAAGTTAAAATCAAGACAATCGGATCGGTATGATAGAACTATGCATATGTCTCCATCAATCTGATATGCATAGGTGCATGCATCGGAAGGATTGTGGCGCAAACATCAGACAATAAGCAAGTTCGGGTACTGTAGCAGCCTGACGGTACTGTAGCCGATGGTTACTGTAGCATCACGACACTGTTCACGGGAGGAAAATAAATCAGATTTGGTATAGGTCGACACCAAAAGATGGAAGTTTATCCAGTGAAGACCAAATCAAGGAAGGATCACAGGAAGCCATGTCAAGTGGTAGTTATACTTATAGTATTTCTCTTGTAATTAGGAAAGAGTAATTAGTTTCCTTTATCTTTAAGTTAGATTTCTTTTCTAAACTGTTTAGGAAGTTATATCCCGTATCCTATTAGGATTTAGTCGACCCAAGGGTATAAATTGTATGTCAGGGTCCTTGTATCAGCAAGCTCCACAATTAATACAACAATTTCGGCGTATCGTCACCCTAGTCCGCTAGGTTTATAACCTACTCGACGGGTTCTCAATTATTCTATCGGGGCTAAATAGGTTCGCTTTAGAGGTTGTTTGGATCCAGGGACTTTTTCTTAGTTCGTGTCACATCAGATGTTTGGACGTCAATTAGAAATATTAAATATAGATTGATAATAAAACTAGTTATATAAATAAAGGCTATTTCGCGATACGATTTTTTAAGCCTAATTAATCTACGATTAGCACATGTTTACTGTAGCATCACATTTGCTAATCATGAACCAATTGGGCTCAATAGATTCGTCTCGCAAAATAGTCCAAAATATGAGGTGGGTTTTATTAACAGTCTATATTTAATACTTCTAATTAGTATCCAAACATCCGATGTGACAGGGACTTAAAAAAAGTTGGAGGAACCAAACAAGCTCTTAGAATCTTTGTAAGATTAGTCGAGTTCGGGGTCTTGCTACCAAGTTGGGCGACATCGGTTAGGTCCGACCTTCGGTGAAGAAGTAAGTTCCGTCGACGGCATTTGTATCGGAAAAGATTGGTACTTTCTCGGTTAAGTCCGATATATCGATCCAACTGACGCAGGCATTGCCTATTTGATATCTCAATTCTATTTCTAATTGCATTGTGTTTAGAGACGCATCGGTTTAGTCGGAATATATCGGTTAGGTCTGATCCGATATTTCTCTACAATCATAATGATGTTCTAAATAGATTTGTTATATCCATCACTATACATACTATTAGTTGGTTCATTTAGATCAATTAGTAATAATCTTGGTGCAAGCTGTCTCGACCCCGTTCGATCCTTCGAACTAAGATTAGAGCTAATCGGTTTAGATGGATCGACTATCAGCATGTGTAGTTTCATCGGATGGTTAGCCGATGAGTTATCATATGACTAGATGTAAGTCTTGTATCGGCTTCTCGTGTCATATCCTTTATTTAGCCGATACTATTATTGATCTTACTTGTCTATTTGATTACTTGGATCTATGTCTAACATACAGCCGATTGATCTTTAATATCTTATCGACATCGGCTAGAAGCGCACCATCATCTATTGATCAGCCGATCGGCACCTGGACCATCAACATCAACATCATCAGGAGACACCACATCACATCGGCTCGATAGCCGATCAACTTCACGGAGATCAACATACAACATCTTGTCAGTTGTAGGATCAAACTGAGTGGCACGCCCGCATCCTCAGCATTTAAGACCTGCACTGGAGCTAAGAAGATCTCTCAGGCCTTCGTGTGTTCGAGCGCGAAGAACTCCATCGGCCAACGCACCTATCAACAACACTCAGCGGCCGGTGGAGGAATTTTGCGTCAATAGAGGGCAAGGCCGCCGCCACCCCCGCGCCGGCCTCCCCTTGTACGCACCACCATGCAGACCATCGCCGCCGCCTCTTGTGCGCGCCGCCGCATGGACCGTTGCCACGACCCCCCGCGCAGGTTGCCGTTGGCGTCGTCGGAGGAATCAAGAGGGAGGAGACAAAGAGGAAGACTGAAAGGAGATCGATATGATAGAGCCGAAGAAATATATACTAATGAGTGGAGAAGGGATAGGAGATAAGGAGGGGAGAGGGTATCAGGAGAGAGAAATCAAGGGAATCGAGGCCTATTTATTTTTGGACCTGGTTGGTATAAATAACCGGGACTAAGTATAATGGGGTCTGACATGCTTTTGAACCGGACTATAAATGATATTTACCAATAGAGACTAAAGATCAAAACGTGTCACTGGTCTTTTTAACCAAGACTAATGTGATTTTTTTCAACACGGCAAAGATGGTTTCTCCGGTAGTGCAAATGGGACTGACTCAATGTAGATAACTCTACGTGGACTACTCACTACTACCTACGTCTTGTAGCTGATAGGTACCTTTATTTTTTTTCCAATTTTTTAATGTGACCAAATCATATTTCTACAGTTGACACTTTACAAACTATAAACACAAAGCATCATTCATTCCTCGTCTTGTTTTCAATGGTATCATATCCCACTCAATGCCAGCATACATGCCTTGACTCAACATAGTCGTACCATTCATGAGGCAATTGGTAAAGCAAGCTAGGGCTCTGTTTATCGTCAACAGACATAGTTAGTATGCTAACACTATCCCACCAATTAAAGATTTTTCATCGCATGGAACATTTTGTTTACCCCCTTCTTGTGGACAATTTGGGAGCCTAGCATTCCAGGCACCTTCCAAACCAATACACATCATATTTGACTGTTAGCAACACAAGTCATGTTTGCCTTCTGGCCAACTGAAGCTCAGCATCTCTATTCAAAAGCTAGTAGACATTTTATTTTTAGACTTAAAACTAGGCAAGTTTGGATGGCATAGAAGAGATTCTCTTTATTCAGTGCAACGAGAATGCCATGTTAGTAGGAATGACCACAGGAGTGCATTTACCGTGATGTTTTTAGTGCAATATCAGATAGCATGAAAGTTTACTTGAAAGGATTTGGTACATTAAGAAGTCAATACAGGTTTATAGGGAGCATGTTAGAGGATGATATGTCTATTTGCACAAATCCTTCCCACTGAAAATGTCTATTTGAGATGTGATGCCCTGATTCTCCACTTTTTTTATCAAAACGTACGCAGAGAACTGATGGTATTTCGGTTCAGGTAAGACCGTAAAAATTGAGGTAAACAACACAGAATGAAACATAGATAGAGATTATATAACAGCTCCCATAGGGCATCCTGACCCAGAACATCCGAATGTAACAAAAGATTGTAATACCAAGAATGATAGAAACATACGGTATTCGAACACACGCGTGCAGAGAAATATACCAAAGAATATTTGGCTCTACAACCAGAAGCATTTTCTAGACTCTATTGCATTAAATAATAAATATAACTTGCAAAAACAAAAAGAACATGGGCACAATTTGGGCCTCGACATGCATGGTCATGACTCTTCACAAGGAGTGTCATCTCAATTCTCAAACGCCAGAAACGTGGTCGTGCGACACGCTCCCGTGTGAACTAATCACGCACGTCACGGCTCTACTCACACATTACTTCATAGATGATGATCATGCAATTGACCCCAATGGATTGAGGTAAAAGAAACAGGGAAAACAGAGCTACTAAAGAAATATCCTCATGTGAAAGACAGCATCGTCTTCACCTCTTTTTGTACCACGTCGCCATTTCATATAGCATTAGATAGAATCTGGCCCAACATGCCCATATATGTTTTAGCCCATTCGTTATATATATGTACACTTTGTTACCTTGTCAATGAAACTCGGCTTGAAACTCTATTAACTTTCTCAATGGGAAGAAAACAATCACCTCATAATTAATAGGGGCGATGAGAAAAAAATGAAGCTACGTAATGTACATAAGTACCACACTGCCGCAATGGCTTCCATGTTTACTAGCAAACTTAGAAACCAAACTAATATGTATGATCTTGCATACCCCATAGGTTTCAACCTTGTGTATTTGGACCTTATTTCCCTAACGTTAATGCTACTTGCTGACCAGATTACAATGTTATCACTCCTGAGTCCTGACATGTTTGTTGTGCATCGCGACCTGGGGAGAGACACCAAACTTAAAATTTGAGCTGTTCAAATGAAAGCTTTCTGTAGGTCAACACAAATTGAGACAGCATGTGTTAGGAGTATTGAGGGCTTTTTAGGTATTTCTCCATTTCTCTTGTACAAACATATATTTGCCCTTTGAACCTAAGTCAATGTAACCATTTATTCCCAAATTGTGACATGGTATCAGAATAGGTTTCAAAACCCTAGCTACCAAATCCCCGACGTCGCCGGCACGCGAGTGGTGTGGAGCCGCCGGCGAGCCATCCTCGTCGTCCTCCGTCGTCAACTAGCAGCATCAAGCCCACGTTCCCATCGTCATCGAACAGAAGAAAAAGGCAGGAAGAAGCAAGCAATCAGATCCAACAGCAAGCATCAAATCAGATCCAATAATAGTCTAATAGTCCAAACGATATTGCATACACGTTGTATTTGAGTTGGGGTGTTAAGAGTATTGAGGACTTTTTGGTATTTCCCCATCGTTGTTGTACAAACATATATTTGCCCATCGAGACTAAGTCTTCATCCCCAAATTGTGACAGCATGGACGTGCATTCATGGTACCTCCCAAGCCTATATGCATGTACATGACATGAGATTGTTCATGACCACATTTTTATCTAGGCCAGTGCACCTTGATCTCTTCTTCTATCATGCAGTGAGGTAATGCTCCTTCTTTATAATGAGGAAAGCATTGGTCACAGAGGTAAGATGGAGATAGTAATTTCAAGTAAAATGGCGATATGTGAAGCCGGACACTTATCATTAAAATAGATCTAAAATTGATAATCACAGACAAAAGCTACAGTTTAGGGATCACTGGCTTATTTGTTCATCCTCCTTGCTTGCTTTATGAGTAGAGAAACCCCATAGATGTGGCGACTGGACCATTAAGAAGCTATCTCTAAAATAAAGGAAATAGAAACCACTCAACCAAATGTTGTCTTCAAAAGACAAACACCTATATTTGGTCTCTACTATCAGATCTTGGTTGTAGCTTCTGACATTTGCTAATCACAGCGGCTAAGCCGTAATCATATTGTTTTTAGAAGAACAACATATGATTCTATATATGCAGGTCATTTTTTTATTAATGTAACATATTGTCTTTGCTTTAATTCACTTCTGCAGCATGAGTAAGAGAGTGTGATCCACGTCATGGAGATATTTTCAGTTCATAAATAGTAGAATTTTTTTTTTAGCTAGACAATCAAAACATGTAAGCTGGTTTATCGTTGAGATTATTTGATCATGCACTTCCATCAGTGTTATAATTGTTGTATTGCTATGTAGTATGTACTTATGTTATGATAAAGACATGAACATTTTCCAGTTCAGCTAGAGGATAATGTTACAGCTGAACAAGTATCCATCATAACGAGTACAGTACAGAAGGCTTGCATTTTGCATACACATCTTACAAAATCTTTAGTATATCCATACGTTTCTGCCACTTTAGTTTGACGACATCAGATATTGTTGCATGTTTAAAAAACACATCCATAGAACTAACACAAAGGAAGCCCAGGTACCACAAGACTACAAGTGCAATGACACAAGATGATATCAAGTAGTAGTACCGAATACGAAGGTTTCTCTCTACCTCCATAAAAGCATACATTCTTGACGCCTCCCAAGCTCAAATGCATACCAAGGATATGTTGTAGGCCAGAATGGTATGTTGACATGTTGGAAGATTATTCAGCAAAATAGCTGGTTGAATTTTGGATAGAGGGGCTTCTCTCTACAATAGTTGAGAACTGGAGTATTATACTGTGTGTTGGCATCCAAAGTATTTAGCAGTCTGAAGACCCAAAGCTCTGTTATGTTCTACAGATTTACCAGCCAAATGTGACCAAATCCTGCTCTATGATTTGATTCTCCAAGGCAATTTCACTATCAATTTTGGCAATTTCAGGCTTTTAGACTATCATCTACCCAACTGAGAGCCACAATAAAGAACAGACAGTGAACCAAACTATTGCATCTAATGAATACAAGCCTACAAACCAATGCAGAGTGAAGAGCCAAGCACAGCAAGGATTACGACAGTCTACGTTTGTACTGCAAACATAAAGGTAAATGTAACAACTACTGACCATCATCAGGCGAAGATCACAGCCACTCATCGTTAAAG
Organism: Leersia perrieri; assembly: GCA_000325765.3. Lineage (NCBI taxonomy): Eukaryota > Viridiplantae > Streptophyta > Magnoliopsida > Poales > Poaceae > Leersia > Leersia perrieri. Next base: position 11,800,095 of record CM002479.1, read on the forward strand.
GGCACAGAAATGATCCTCCCTCCATTCAGTCGCAGTATACATGTTTTTCGCAACCTAAAAGGCTAATTTTCAACTTTTAGGATGTATCAGCCGAGTCGCTTCTACCTTCTAACGTTCATTCAGTGCCAGTGCTCCTGTGGCTCTCTGTTCCAGAAGGCTCTGAGGTGGCCCCACCAGCATCTTGTTTGCCTATTGTGCCTGCTACCTGGGGATCTAGAGGCTGTGGCATGCCATTTACAACACCATGCCTCATAACCATTTGACCACCGAAAGGAAGCAACTGAGCTTGCTGTTGTTGCAGCTGCTGCTCCTGCATCTGCTGCGGTGTTAGAGGGGTCCTGGGAGGGAACATTGGCACTTGTGACATGTACTGCCCTACACCTAGAGACGCACCAGGTGGCACCATCTGTTTGAGAAGATAACATGAGTACATGCACAAGAGATGATATTGTATAGAGGTATGGAACATTACAGACCTGGGGACGGTTTACAGAGGTCTGTGGTTGGGTATCAGCAATTGCAGCCAAGTATAGGAGGTTCTTCTGAAGCTGGGCTTGATACCTGAAAAATATCATTGGGGATAAACTACCATTAATTTAAATGAATTTCCCCATATCTATTCCATATGGAAGGGCATAATCACACAATCATATAGACAAATAGTGTTGTGGATTAAAAAAAATCCCCAAATATATCAAATAGATTATCATAAATAGAGAGAAGGAAAGTAAAGTAGTAAATTGAATTAGCCATCGCAAATTAATAGAGAATATAAGCATGTATATCAAATAAATTCAATAAATACAAGCACTGCAATGGAAACCTAGAGAGTAAATTGGATTTGCATATCACCATCAATACTCATGAAAAATGAAAAATGTGAGGTTAGAAGGTGACTGAGAATGGGTTAGCCACACTTTCCATGGGTGCCCAGGTGGCATGCATGGTGAACTAATGGCGTATTGAAGATGCAAGCATACTGACGGCAATAATGCAATAAATATGGTTCTTTCCAGTGACAGGGCAAAAGCCAATATGGTTACAATGTCAATAGTCAAATAAAGAAAACAATGAGTACAAACGAGTTGCTAAGAACCATATTACAGTATTACACTATTAACTAACATGGCATTAAAATGGCAAAATGCACAAAGTATTGACTAAATTGTTAGCTGTTGAGCATAGCATGATTTCCATGTCACTGCCATGATCCCATGTGTTGTTTTCAGTTGGTTTTTACCAAGAAGAGTAATTATCTGGTGCACAGAACTAGCAGTTTGAGCTATTTCAGGATGTTGTTCTGACTTGAAGTTTATTCTAACAGAATATGATGATGATTTGGTCTTATTGTCACGACATAACATGATAGCTCTCCTGGTTGGTTATGGAAATATAGACTGACACCAGATGAAATAAGATTTCATATATTTTACTAGATGTCCACTAGTCATGCATTCAGCCATCACAAATGGAAACTCCTAGGTGTTTAAAATTCTAATCATTTCACTTTGAATGCCAATAAAAAAGAAAGCAAATTGAATACATAAACAAAGGCAGCCATTTTTGCATGTATAAGAAAAATGCAATCCAGTTATAACACTGGGAAGCTAGCATTGCCAGCATCCTCCTGGGTAGCAGAAGACACAAGATGAAAATCAAACATGGGATAGATTGGCGGAAGAGTGAGGATGTGCATAGTTGCTAACGATGGCACATATTGTATATTCTTTGAATTATACATGGCCTTCTAATACAGCCTTATTACTTTGAATATAAGTTCCCTACATAACCTATGTGAGAACCAGCCAGTATGTACGCATTAGGCATTGTGCCAATATGTGTCCACAGTGTATAGGACACTTCATTTACCGTAGGGGATGGATTGTGTCAAAAATCCACACTAATACATGTCCAGAGGAGATGATGAAGGTCTATATTCTACGTAAATCTAGGTAAAATTACTATCGAAAAAACTGATTTATGTATTTGATACCAACAAATGGTATTTTATTCAGATGATTAACATAACATGTCGAATTTTGACAAAAGACACTTAATCAAATATTAGAATTTAGAAAATAGCAGTCTAAATTCGTAGGTTATGTACTTCACATATTCCACAATGTGAGGATAATTCCAAGATTAATTATGAAAAGTGTGTTCAGACTCTAGATGATACAAAACATGGACTCTCAGACACGGAATAACTCATATTGCACATAAACCCAACCAAGGTGAACTAAACACTTGAATGATTCATGTTTTGCTGGTTCCAGTGTTCTAAAATTCGGCACTAGGCGCGGGGCAGCCACCACGATCAGGCATTAGATGGTGAATTAGGTAGCTGAACTACCTTGGATGGTATTTCGTTGCTATTGAGAGTTATATAGTCCAACTTTCATATAATATATTGCTAATTTCATGGGTTTAGCTTACTGGTCTGACCTAGGCACCCACTAGGCGCTAGGTGCCAGCCAGCCACCCAACTAGCGCCTAGCGCCTTCTTGAACCATGGTAAATTCTGCGTTGAACCTTCCAGGCACAAAATGTTTTCACTGGTGACAAGAGCTACACAGCCTTTCTAAATTAATACCTATCTGTCCAGCATAATATCATACCAGGCTAAAATATATCATTAGACATCACAGTGGTTTCCAGGAACCTGTTTATCTAATGCATAGACAAAATGGCAGGTTAATTATTATATATGGCAGTAATGAACGAATGCATATAATTAACTAATAGTGGAGGACTGGGGGTAGAGAGCAACAAAAGAAGCTATTACATTTTGTATATAAGAAATTATTCACGGTGTAATTACAAGAAACCAGGCACGATGGCTAATCATTAGTGCACAAAAAGGATCATATCATACTGTAAAATCTAAGAAAAAATCCGTCACATACTGAGCACATTCCGCCAACTTTCCCAGGTTCTGATTTTCCAAAATAGCCAAAATAAGCTGCTTGTTTTCATCCAGATACTGCAATAACGAATTAAGATTGTAAGGGAAATGGCTATTTACAACAGCGCAACCACATAATAAGTAAATGTGAATTGAAGGACCATGTCAACTATAGAAGAAACAAGAAAACAATTCTAGCAATGCACTATGAAATCTGTATAGTTTGCAAGGAAACATGAGGATTAGAATTTGCACCAAAAGATTTGAGTCGCCTAAATATCAAATGACAAAAATAGAACTTTATACTTATTTTAATATATGACGTTTCGGACAAACCATGGCTCAATTAACTTGTCTTAAATGTCATATCTTCAAATATGTAGGTAGTAGAATTGTAGACATTAATCCAGATATAGCAAGGAAAAGATCATCCTGATTACAATGTGAATATGTTTGCCCAGCACATGAACTGCATAATTCAATTTAATAAGTATATGCATGCATTTAAGTCTAGTGAGAGCACACAATACACATTTGTCATTCAAATACTAACTGCTCGGATACCACAGCTACTAGCTCCAAAATTAAAGGAGCAACACTTGAAGATTGGAAAATTAACAGATAAGACAGAAGGCAATTTAACAACACAATAGAGTTTCTCCTTTAAGTGAAAGTTAGTATTATTGAAAGTCAGCAAACATATTTCTTTTTCTCTTTTTGTAAGTTTTGAACTTCATATAAGCTAATCAAGGACTGGAGTATACTTTTTCTTCAAAAACAAATTCCAAGAAACCTAGTCACTCATAAGCAGAAACAAAACTAATGTTTACAGACTACGGAATAGCATACAGATGAGCCCATGGCTCTACAGAAACCACGGTATCTTGTTCTTTCTAAAACAAGACAATTACACTAAAGACAAATAAATGGTTCCTACATAAGGACAAACTGATTTCAATACAGGGGAAAAATGTTTCAGACACAAACAATATTTTTCAGACTATGACACATGTGGATGGTAGAAGTTAATCGGGCATTTCAGTTTCGGCTTGAGTAGTCATGAATAATTACATGCCGTGTCGAGTTGTGCAGTCACCATATATAAGGCATAACACAAGCAGACATTCAAGCCCAAGCTAGTCCAAAGTTGTTTTTATCACAAATGAGTGAATGGCATGTTTTATACAATAAACCTTAACCTTGAGAATAAGACAACACGTCTCCTATCAAACCAACATCATCACCAGATCATTAGGGTTCAACATACTACCCAGCTAACAAATATTAGTCTTTCTTTACCGAATCAGATGATGAGCACGCCAACCATGCAGTGTCCACAACACCACAAACTTCAACCAATGCCGGTCAAATACTCAAATCACATCACAGCATCCTATCCAATCCTCTAACCCTAGCCCACCACCAATCGATCTGAACCCCCTCAAACCTAGCACCATTCGAGCAGGCCAGGCAAAAAGATCAAATCTTTTTGCCCCCAAAAACCTCCAAGAAGCTAGCGAGGCGCAGCGGCGCAGGAACCCAACCAAGAACCGGAAGAAAAGGGGGAGAGAGGTGGACGCAAAGGAGGCACCTTTTGGATCTGCTCGGTGGTGATTCCGGCCGGCGGCGGCATCGGCTGCTGCATCGCGTGCGGCTGCGGCGGCTACCCCTTCTTCTTCCTCTTCTCCCCTTCCCCTGTGGGTGGGTGGTTTATGGCGTTGGAGGGGAGGGGTTTGGACTTTGGAGGGTTTGGGAACTGGAATGGGCCACACCTGCTCTTGTCCCCTGCCGACCTGCAAAACTGGATGCTTTCATCTGCTCCTAGGATTAGGTGCACTTACAGATATGCCCCTCTACTGGTCAAATGTGAGGGTTAGTTTGGGTGGTGACTAATTTGACAACTCTTACCTCAGTTAGCGGCAATTTTGCCCAAAATGTTTGCTCATGTCAGTCTATAATTTCATAACACATGGTCCACACGTAATGAAGCTAATTTTTTTAATATTCTCTAATATTTAAGAGTGTGTTTGGTTGTTGATCTTATTTTGTCCAGTTATGGTAAAAAAAAATGTGATGATCAAATTACTTGTCATAAAGTGGGGTAAAGTTTATAAAGATACGAGTCTATCACATGTGGGACATATCATTATAAAAGTGTGGCAAGTATACACGTGACAGAGAACCAAACACATGTTTAGTAACTTGTGATAGCCACAAGTGTGGTGTGACAAAGTGTGGCGGCGAAATAGGCACACCCTTAATTTGTCGTTTTTACAAAAGTGTGGCAAACACTAGTTACCAAACCAAACATATATGCCCTTACTTCCCCGTTCTTTTTTAGTTTAGAACTTGCAAAAGAAAATGTTTGCAAACAATTAACAGAAACTAAATGTTTACTTTTAATTTTGCCCACATAAGAAATAACTAATTTTTTGTGTTAACATCTATAAGAGTAAAATAGTCATGTTAAAAAATAAATAAGTGGCAATCGAAAGAAAAATGAAGGGAGTATTAGTTACTTCGAAGACATGAGCATGTCATTGCTATGTGCATACCACACACGCGAATGTACCGCTAGCCTGCTCAAATAGAGACAAGTAACAAATCCATATCTTAATTAAATTCATATTTAAAATGTGCCATCATTAAAATCGTATGAAAATTTTAAACCATGTCGTCATTAAATTCATAAAGTGTGGAACACAGTAAATTGTAACAAAAGCTCCAAAGGGCCAGCATATGCCATTAAATTGAATACCCCCTCTGTTCCTAATTCATAAAGTGTATAAAATTTTACATGGTATTTTATACTTTGCTTTGACTGTTAGTTTCTTTCATAAGATATTATTGAAAGCACATTCAAAAATAAATGGTTTATTCATTCATAATATATATATATATATATATATTATTAGTTTAACTATTAGTCAATTTGACATATTAATTTTGCAGAAAATTTCCTATGTTTTAGGACAGAGGGGTACCAATGGAGATGCTTTAGGTTTACATGAGAAATTATATTAGAAAAATAATTACATGTGAAATTTAATCTGCCATTAAACATAAGATACAATAGAGTGATCATTTGGACATGTACTGATGTAGCTAATATGCACCAACTATCTCCTCTTTCAAAATAAAAAACATGCACTAACCGTCTCAGACTGATTTGTATGTATAGGTTGAATTTTTATGGCCTGGCGTCTAGGGATTGTGTTGGCCGATGGCAGGGTGCCATGCCAATCCCGGCACCTCATGTTGCTTTGCCACTTATTATAGTCTCATTCTTGCTAATTCTGTAAGCTGATTGTGACTTCCTGGAAAGATTAGATTTTCTTTTCAAAATAATTGTAATACAAAGCTTGTATATCTTTCTACCAAACTTAAAATCCTAGCAATGCAAATAATATTGTTTATGATGCGAACTCACTTGCGAGGGTGGCCCGATCTTCATGGCAGTAGGCTTTGAAGCAAAGGGCACTGTCGTAAACCGAATACCTTGAAAATAACTAGCTTTATACCTATCAAAATTGGATGCGGCCAAATGGTGAGGATGAGAACAATTTGAAGCCACTCCGACCCGTCAAACCGAGCAATCACAGAACCATAATCTAGAATTAATCCGCACAAGAGGCCCGAAAAGTCAAAACACGAATTAAGGAGCACAAGAGGAGCCTTCTCACAAGTCCAAAGACACAAAAACAAAGGGGTAAAACACTTGTGCAGTCTTCAGCAATCTCTCATTTATTGGGTTTTCAAGTCAACAAAAGGCCCCTAATGGATGGAGTAAAGGATAGAGGGGTATTTATACTAGGAACATCCCTCCTTATAGATTAGGTGTGAACAAAATTAGCCATGTTCTGGTGGTCAAAGCTAACATAATTGATAATGCAAAGAGTTTCCTCGAGTTCCCGCACAATCCTTCAGCTCATGCGCAACCTTCTGTACAAATGCTCTAACCTCTCATTGGAAAATGATATTGAGGTGGAGTTTGTTGCATTGGAAACTAGACTTGTCCTTCTTTCCAACCATGTATGTCATGCATCCCATCTCTTGACTGGTTGGGTCGTACAAGCCTTGGAAGATGACCCATTGCATTGTAAATTATCTTATTGTTGGCGTACACAGCCACTAGTAGTATATGTGGTGATTTCTGCTCAGCATGACCCGTTGTCCTTGACGTTTACCATAATTCTTGGTGCAGTGATGATGTCTTTGAGTGTATACCTTAGCAATACAAAGATAGCGCATTTACGTAGTACAAAATTCTCACTAGCTAATATTTGGGTTGAGTTGAGCAAAGAGTGAGTTCATCTCTTGTTGTATTTTTCTGGCACGACTGCGTGTAATTGGACCATTATATGTTTGATCATTCTTGGTGAGACGTAATTCATTATCTTGGTTTATGTCTTCTTCATTTTTCTTCATGTGATGCATGACATAAACCAGCACCCTTGTTTACATCATGTGTAGCTGGGATGTCCTCATCAGTTTACGTTGACGTATGTGAAGTAAACCTAGAAAAAATTTCGACGTTGACTCCTTTGGAACAACGAAATTAGATGAATTTTGAAGGATCATATTTCTATGGGAAAATGTTCATATAGATGGCGGAATGGCACTTCCAAATTCCTACAAAATTCCTCTAATGTTTCACTCACCTTGGTTCTAGCAGATCTTGAGTTTGATTTTTGGTTAAATCATCAATGTTGATCATGTCATTAGGATTCTAGGGAGTGTTTGAGTGTTCTTTTGTGCAATAGACGCATGATTTGCAAATTTTCCATGCGTGAGTTGCAAATAGTAATAGTCATTTCTACTATTGTTTAAGGAGAGCAGTATGGTTTGCATTTGGCATCAGTATGATCAGTATAGAGTCTATGGACACAACATCATGTTGCTTTAACATGACTAATAGATTCTACCTCTGTTAGAGAGTCTAAGTCATTGTAGCACTCTGCTACAACGACTTAGAATCTGGTATAGAGTGATATATGTCACTAGTTAGTGCACTCTCTTCTTCTTTTGGACATCAAAGAGGTGTATTAGGTCAGCTAAAATTTATGAACTGCAAGAGTGCACCAAAATACACCTCTTGAATTGATATATATATA
>CM002479.1:11808213-11848200 GCA_000325765.3 Leersia perrieri
TATATATATCTTTGCTCACTTTATGCTTTAACATGACTAATAGATATTATCGGAGGAAAATATGAGCATAAAGTTCACCCCTTATAGTAGACGGGCTACACTAATTGCTCACTAGCTCTATCTTCATGCATTACTGTTGTTAGACATGCTTTTCTCAAGCAATATGAAACTTATATTTCACTATGGTGTGGTTTAGATTCAGAGAATCTAACCCAAGATCTTTTATTATGACTATTGACTTAGGATGAGAGTGACCGCAAATCTGCAATTGCCTAAGGGGTGACCTTTTTTTTTTTACAGGAAACAGTGGGGGAAGCTTTTATAGAAAAAAAAACTAAACAAAGTTAATTACTGGTTTTCAATCCATGATTGAAGCAAAAGGATTGTCAGCTATTCTAAGCCTAAGCACATGCCGGCTCAGTTCCTCCTTAAGGAGACTTTTCCATCTAAGGTGAGAAGGGCGAATGTTTTTGAAGACAAAATCATTCATGATTTTCCAAATCATCCTGACTGGGACCATAAAATCTCCATGAAGCAAACATGATGAAGAATGTTTCTTTGTTGATGAATCATATCATGAAACTCCAAAGAGAGGTCCTAGTGAAATCCAGTCATATTCCAACAGCTATGAGCAAAAGGACATTCAAAGAACAGATGAGATCTTGTCTCACGGTGTCCTAAGACACACAAGGAACAATGTATAGGCACCTGTGGGGGTCTCCAGTGTGGATCCTGATCCTCTAACGTACCTGATTCTACGCTAGAGGGACGTAAATGCAGCATTTCTCTTCCTTTTAAATCCAACGCTCCTATTGCAGCCTTCCACAAGCACGATGGTCCAGCTGCTTATTTCTGCATTGTTTGGCTCAGTAGTGACCTAGGCCCAAGCCGAGGAAGGCAAACAACCGGCCACATAGTTGACGGCCGGAGCGCAGACGTAAAGGGCGCGAAAAGGAACTGCGCTCGGTATTTTGGCATGAGTTGCGAGGAGTCTTTCCTTCGCTGGAACTGCGCCACGCTCAACCTCTTTCACGTGAGAAGAGGAGGCAATCCCTAGACAAGATGGGCTTCTCAGCACCGCAATCTTGTTTGTAAGTCTGAACTTGCAAACAACCTCACTTCTGCCCTCTATTGTTGCCTTAACCTCATGATTTGCTCAGTGAAATCAGTCGGTCTTGTATTATCAGGTTGTTTTGAACTCAGCCAAATTTGCCCTTTTGTCATGGAAGAAGTAGAAAACCTTGATGAGGCCTTGCATCAAAGCATATCTACCAATCCTGCAATGGAAGCACATAGGTGTGTAACTCATAGCATAGCTTGCAGTTTTCTAGTTAGCATATATGCAGTAATCTCATACTTGGTAATTTTTTCTTGTACATATATAGAGAGAGCTTGATTCCTGGTTTAGAACCTAAAATTGGCATGAAGTTTACAGTTCAGATGAAGCTTGAGCATTTTGGCTTAGATACAATGGACAGAAAGGCTTTGAGGTCAGAAAAAGGTATACAAACAAAAAGGAATTTGATGGTAAGGTTACTTCATGTAGATTTGTTTGTGCAAACGAGAGTCGCCGATTGCGAGATTGTTGAATTACAGACTTGTTTATTTGATTTAAAAGAAGGGAATCTGATGGACGTTGGATTTAAAAGGAAGGGAGATGTGGCAGTTTACGTCCCTCTAACATAGAATCAGGTACGTTAGAGGATCAGAATCCCTGCAATGTTTCCTCTCCAAGAAATCTCTTGTACTCCCTCTGTCCATTAACAGCAACCATGCAAAAGCTTTGAACTTCATATAAGCTGCTAAATTGTCAGGTGTTTCACCTCTCTTTGAAGTGAATCATGTTCATCTCATAATAATTTTATCTTCTTTGCTAGCGAGCCCAACGGCAAAAAAATATGCATAAAAGAGCGAGTGAAAAAAAAATCGTTGGTGAAGTGCCACTAACAATAAGTTGAGCACGTGGTGGTTATGTTAAAGAACAGAACAAAGAAACTTTTTATCGCCATGAGAATAAGGCGACAAACACATACCCACAATTCTCGTCAACACCACATCAAAAACACCACGAAAAGGTAGACATTGACATATTGCTATCAAGTTGTTCATACAGAAACTGTCTGTCATGCTAACAGAAGGTGTGGAGCTCCCCTCGAAGACGCTCATTCAGCAGGTGATATAAGCAGATGAAGATATATGGTGTTTTACAATCGTGCAATGACGGCCTCGACCTCCGTGGGGGTGTAGAGGTGGTAGCTTGGTGCGACCTTGGCGATATCAACATTATTTGGAGTTACCTGTTCCAAGTATCATTTTTACTCCAGACACTTGGCAAGGGTTTTCACTAGCTGAAATCACAATCATGTGAGACCAGTTTAAGATTCATTACCTTTTCTTCCATAACCTGCTTCAAGATAGATAGAGCTATGGTTTCAGCCTCCTGAAGGGTCAACTCCTGCATAACAAACCGAATTATAAGTTCACATAAACTGGAGTATCCATATATAACAGAAGCTCCTGTAGAGCAGAATTTTGTGATAGCATTTTCAAATTATACATAATAAGAACTTGAAGATGATATGCTGGTTAATCGCAGCTGTCTAAGCAACATGATGATTTTCTTATGGTTCTTGGACCTTGTGGTATCATACCTTGTTGTACTGCTCCTGTAAGGAGCTGTCGGCACCTTCTGAGCCTGAACCTATTGCCTTGGCGTTGCACTGCCAAAAGGTTCCAGATGGATCAGTGTAGTACCTGCAGGAAACAAGATGTCGAAATAATATAAGGGACAGTTCTTTTCTCGGTAATTTACAAAAATAAGGGAAAGCCTGCCAAATAAATATTTGCAGTTGTAAACCAAGAAAACAAAGAGTGACAGGCAAAGTTTGACCCAGTACAAGATAGGGAACAGGATGACATGGATGCGAGGAATAATTATGAATATGAAGTAGTTTCAAGTTTGTTACAAGATGTTCGACTATGTTTTAAGGATGACTGACGCTTAGCAATTTCCTAGTGATACAATTCCTTTTAAAGTTTGAAGAAGTACATATGCAATTGAAACATTAAACACAATTCATATTTTTCTCATACTATCAGCAAATCCCAATGATGCAAAAGCAAAACTACAATTTAAATCGATAATATTCATTAGTTTCTTGACAGTAAAATATGATGTCATTTGATCATTCTCCAGGTGAGATCACCTTTACAAATTCAAAAGGACTGAGTGACAAATGATGATGAACTGTTTCCATCAAGAGGAATGGCCATTGCAAAAACATGATGTTAATTTATCAAAAGATTTGACAGTGCATGGTTAAGGCTTAAAATTAAAGGCAAGATGCACACTTAGGCCTGTACAAACTCCAAACAGGAAAAACAGGTTGCCAACATCAATAATAGGTGCTAGGTCCCTCATGTAAGAACTTAATTCCTTTTTTCCTGTGCCTCTTAGTCTTAGCTATAACATATCACAGGTAGATCAGATAGCACACCACATGCATGCATCAGTAGTTGCAAGGGAGAAACTAAAAGCATCTTCAGTACAGTTATGAAGGTATGGCTCCAAACTCACAGTTAATTATATGACATTTCAGTCAATGAATAGGCAGAATCATGAGACTTACAAGCTGGGTCCATTTTCATCATGACCAGCAATTAGGAGAGAGACTCCAAAAGGCCGTGACTGCAGAAGCAAACATAGATAAGAACATCTACAATTTGAACCACACTTTGATAAGATCATAGATGACTAGCAAACCAAATATACAAGAACAAGGAATGGCCAAGATGCTGCTTGGATGATCATCGTTCTTTGCCAGGAGGCCTAGGACAGTGCGGTGTACTGGTGTCACAGTTGCCCTATCTAGGCACAGGGATATCATTCTAACATATATTATATATACTTTCTACAAAACTTCATCCTATAATTCAGTTATGAAGCACTGTCAGATACATATATTCCTTCTATGACAGCTTCCTCAACTTTCACAAAAGCCATGTACAGATGGCCATTTCATTGAGAGGTCAACCATGTAACAAAATAATGTGTTAATTATGGACTCTGCTGCAAGAATTAAAACAAATCATCTGAACAAGATGCAATCATGCAAGATGTCGTAATATGTTATAAATCTTATGTTAATAAAATAATAAGAGACAATAATTCATACCATTGACTCTTCATCACCTTCTCCAAAGCGAAGAGCTAAGTCACAGATAGCTTGTGTGGTGGATTCTACTGTCATGGGTTCCCCATATGAGAACCTATGATTCTGATAAAAAAGAACACCACAAAATAAATAGGTAAAACAATGAACAGGGTGAAAGGAAATGGAGAGCACAAGAAATGTACTTGGGTCTCTACGCGTGCATGCTCAACCAATGTTCTTGCATCAGCAATAAGGCCACTCATGGCGCAGCCTACATGCTCATCAATTTCCATAATTTTCTCCACACTGCTAGGCTCCTGTATAAAAAGCAAATTAGGAAATTTTATTGACATAATCGCATCATTTTTGGATGATTGAATTGGTCTAAAAGGTGTTGTCACTTGTCAATTTTGTGGCATATAAATTGTACAGCTCAAGCATACATATGATAAATAAGGGTATCTTAGGCTCTTAACTCATGTCACAAATCAAATAATAGGACTTTGCCAAAAAAAAAAATCAAATAATAGGACAACCTGATCAAGGGAGGAGAAAGATTCCACCATGGCAAGTCTAACAGTTCAGATGTGGTACGTTCCATTTTATAAACTGTAAGTCTGTAACGTTGATATCCAGAAGCAATGAACAACCAGCAGAGTTATAAGCACAAAAGACCGGAAAAGGGATGTATCAATGCAATTTTAGCAACACTATCATTGAGGAAAAAAATTATGTTTCACTGAGATAATTGGATGCTCCAACAACTCAGCAAGAGGTCCCTGCATTGTTTTCTTCTAACAGAATCATCCGAAAGAAAACTAAGCATACAAAACTCTTGTGTGCAGAATAGTGTGAGCTTGAATTATAGCTAATAAACATAACATTAATGCTAGTAATCATGACAAATTCATTGCAGAAAATGTCAGAAGTCGGCCAATTCGAGAACAATATTACATTTTGCAAGAGTTGGAAAATTAACAGCAATTACCAGCAACGGCGAAGTTACACGTTTCTCCACAGCAAGAACAACCCCATCCTTTGTCTTCAACCCAATTGCAGTAGAGCCCAACTACAAATGCATCAGAATCCGCAAAAACATCACTCACATAAATCACATCAGTTTTACACACTCAAAAGCAAAATCCATCATATAATAATGACCAAGAGAACGCAAAGGAGGGGTTCCACTACATAACATAGATGAAATTTGTGCTCAAACAAATTTAAAAACCCACAATTTGTACACAAAAAAGGAACACGCCATCCAATCCTAGATTCCTACCATATCACCTCATACAAACGGAACAAAAAGAATCAGCATTAGCAAAGATAACTAACTCATATTCTAACAACAACCTTGCAATCCCTTCCTCACTAAATCTAAAAAACATAATACTCTCCCCCATGATTCAGTCACTCACCTTGATGGCCTCGATGGCATACTCGACCTGGAACAGTCGCCCCTCCGGGGAGAAGGTGTTCACGCCGCGGTCGTACTCCGTCCTGCACGAAACAAATCCCCCCGCATCATCACCAGAAGAATCACCCAATCCAATCCAATCAATCAAAATAGATCGATAAACCCCAAGAAAAAGCACGGGAGAACCGCGTCAGATTGAGCCGGAGGATCGATCTTACCTCGTGAGGAACATTGTGCTGCCTCCTTCGCTTGCTCGGCGGCCTCCGGAAGAAACTCAGGAGAGGAGTGAAGGATTCGCGTTGCTGCTTGCGCGCGGCGGAGCAAAAAAAAAAATTGGGGGTTTTCAGTTTTTTTTTTCTTTTTTTGTTCTCTTCAGCTTGAGGAGGAGGAGGAAGAAGAAGAAGAAGAGACGCCGGAGAGTGGGTCCCGCTTGGCAGTGTCAAAGCCCCGGTTAATACCACGTGGCATACTCTTTCTTTCACTTTACCCCCTGATAAGTTTCAAATTGTATTTTTTAGTCCAATCTTCCGCTTTAAGGAATGTGGCGCGCGATCTCAATAAAAACTTGGCGCCTTCTTCCTCTTTTTTGAACCCAGAAGCCGGGTTACACTCGCCTCTCCCTGTGACTGCAAGTGGGCCCCATGTTGTCGACGGCGGCTGCGGCGGCGGGGGCGGAGGCTGCGGCGGCGGGCGGGGAGCCGGAGCACGGGCCCTTCCCCATCGAGCAGCTCCAGGTGCGGTTCGTCCCGTGCCTAACCCCTTCTCCCCTCTCGATTCGATCAGGGCGCGAATGGTTTGGTTTGGTGGGTAGGTTCTTGGCCGTCGAACCCTAGGTTCTTGATGCTTTTCTGCGTAGATTCGAGGAGGTTGGTCGACGTTTTGGTCGATTTTGGGTTGCATTGCGCTGGGGTTCCTCCCAATTTGGGAATTCCCCTTACCGTGTCCTTTGATCCATCGTAGTAATTAGTAAACCCTCATTTCTTGATTGGCGCGTTCTGGCGTCAGTTCATCAAGTGTAAAATGATTGCAGTCTGCGGATACATTGCTACCTTGCATAAATTTTATGAGAAAATGGGCGACCTGTATTTCATCATATATGTGCTGTAGAATTTCTGAAATGTGCAGCTGCCAAATTGCATTGTTAGGTGTTTAAACTAGTAAACCTGTATTAGATCAGAGCTGCTAGGTTTAGTGGTGAACAAGACTGAATTTAGATGGTAAAATCTTAGTGATAATGAGAAAAGGGGATTGCGCAGCTATCTTTTCTTTACGAGAATGGGTGGATCTTAGTGCTCCGGGAAGAAAAGGCAGTTGAGCTGAATTATGACTGAAAATTCTTGTGAATTTTTCTGTGAAGGCATCTGGTATAGCTGCAGTTGATGTGAAGAAGCTCAAAGATGCTGGCCTCTGCACAGTGGAGTCTGTAGTCTACTCACCAAGAAAAGACCTTTTGCAAATTAAAGGGATTAGTGAAGCAAAAGTCGATAAGATAATTGAAGCAGGCAAGTAGCTATTTGCAAATTAAGGGAACACAGTTTGCATTTCGACTTGTATCAGAACTTTTTTTAGAAACACAGTAAAACTTTTTTATATATATGTGAAGTCCTAAATTTTCACAAACATCTGGCAGCTTCGAAGTTGGTTCCACTGGGATTTACAAGTGCCAGCCAACTTCATGCACAGAGGCTTGAGATTATCCAAGTTACAACTGGATCAAGAGAACTTGATAAAATCTTGGATGGTAATATCTTGCTCTTTCCTTATATCTAACTGCATCATACTCATTGTGATATGATGTAATCAGAAATAAACAGTGTGATTTTGATTTCATTCTTCAACAGGTGGAATAGAAACAGGGTCAATTACAGAGATATATGGTGAATTTCGCTCAGGGAAGACTCAGTTGTGCCATACTCTGTGTGTTACTTGTCAGGTACCACTAGATATTCTATCTTAATTACCAGAACAGTCATGCTAATTGTTTGATGTAAAAAATGCCTTGATGCACTACATTATGTGCTGCTAGCTTTATTTGGCACCTTTCTTTTGTTCCTTGTCTATTTCATTTCAAGCCTTTCAAATTTATTTGTGATTTCATTGCAGCTCCCATTGGACCAAGGTGGTGGTGAAGGAAAAGCTTTGTATATTGATGCAGAGGGTACATTCAGGCCACAAAGACTCCTCCAGATAGCAGACAGGTGGTGTCATATTTAGTACATATTGTGTTATACATCAAAACACTAAACAAGATAATTCTAAATTTCAGATTTGGGTTGAATGGTGCTGATGTACTGGAGAATGTAGCTTATGCAAGAGCATATAATACTGATCATCAATCAAGACTTTTACTGGAAGCAGCTTCCATGATGGTGGAGACAAGGTAAGATCATTCTTTTAAAACTTAACCTGTATTCTCTGAAAAATAAAATTAATTGTGAGTTTAAAAATTATAAAATTATTAATACTGAGTGGCTAAAGCAGTATCTTTGATTCAATTATGTATTAGTATTGGTATTGGCTATCAAGTTCCCTAGGCCTCTGAACTGGATACATATTTCTGCAGGTTTGCTATTATGATTGTAGATAGTGCTACAGCCTTATACAGAACGGATTTCTCTGGTCGAGGGGAGCTGTCAGCAAGGCAAATGCATCTGGCTAAGTTTCTTAGGAGCCTTCAGAAGTTAGCGGATGAGGTACACCAGTGTATTTATTGACCGAAAAATGGATCATGTGTTATTTAGCTATTTCTTGACTTATGAGATACTATTGTACCAAATGACAAAAGGAACTAGTGTTGCAAGCTACGCTATGTTTCTTCCTGCTGATTAACTTGCAGGATATTGCTCTCTTGCATGTTCAATGTACTGATTCAGTTTGATTTGCTTGCTCTAGTTTGGCGTGGCAGTGGTAATCACTAACCAAGTGGTAGCCCAAGTGGATGGTGCTGCAATGTTTGCTGGGCCGCAGATCAAACCTATCGGTGGGAACATCATGGCTCATGCTTCCACAACAAGGTGCTTTAAAAGGAACTCAAAAATCTCTGTTCAATTCCTCTGTTTTCTCTGTCACATGTTTGATGGTGCATACATATCACAGGCTTTTTCTTCGCAAGGGAAGAGCGGAGGAGCGAATCTGTAAAGTAGTAAGCTCTCCCTGTCTGGCTGAAGCTGAGGCAAGGTTTCAGATATCACCTGAAGGCGTCACAGATGTTAAGGACTGAAAGCCTGAAAGCGTAGTAGCCCTGCAGGATACACAGCATGAGTTTGCAATCCATCTTCAGCACTGCTGTTTGCAATCCCAATGTGGCGGATGCTTGGATTGATGCAATCCTGTTCAACCACCACCAGCGATGGTTCCCTGGATTACTGGACTGGATAGGCTGGATGGAAGTACACATGGTTACCTTCACTGCCATTGCTCATCAGTGTTTCAGGGAAGAAAGGATGTACAAGAAGTTGCCACAGTTTGGGTGGTCCAAGTGTGTTTTTCCCTGATGATGTCAACGCACATAGGTAGTTTCGTTCGTTTTTTTTTATTACTGTTTGTAAATATATTTAAACGCGTGCTGGCATGTTCTAATGTCATATTGTAATGGTTTGCAAAAGGTGTAATCGAACATGATTGTTCTCTTTTACGCATGCCACGAAATTTTGATTCATAATGGCTTTTTATAAACAGCATCAGAATCGTACGCCAAGCAAGAGGCTGTGACGTCAGTTTCTGCATACATTGTTGGAGCACGATAGCCATATATGTCCATATGTATTCAATAGGATGTATGATCTAATTTACATACAGATTTACCTCAAGTAATAGACTAAATCAACTTGAGAAAAATTAACAACTAACACATCCAAAATCCATAGCAAGTAGAGAAGATTGCGAAATGTCATGCAGACCATTTTTCACAATCAACACAAGAACTATTTCTTAACTTCAGATAGATGCATTAGACAAAACTGGGCTATCTTCTCTTGCATAACCTTTTTTTTCACCCTTCAAACATTGCATCATGGTGGCATAAAGGGCAATACAACATAGCCAAAAATGACTGGAAAAACCTTATATTCAGATGCAGTATATCAGTACATGATACCAGTGATCATAGGTATAGTTGAATAAGCTCATCGCTCACAACAGATGGTGTCAGAACACCAAGATCGGTCAGAAGCAGCGTGAGATACTGGGGAGGAGTGTAATCTCTTGCGGAAGTCTCCACCTCCACACCAGCTGGAATTGGAACTCCAAAGTCTATTGGTCTGTGAGCGGGTGCCATGTCCTTCTGGTCCAATGGATATAGGCGCGCGAACTACAAAACAGCCATAAACATTATCTAAGATTTGTTGCATACCAAGGAGGAACAATGGTTAATCAGCCAGACACATCTGTCATTAATTGTTCCAGAGTTCAATTCAGAACCTGTTGAACAGATTTGATTTCTACAAGTAAGAGATATTTTGTCTAAGTACCACCTTATTTATTTCAATTTCCGAACATAATGACAGAATAGCTCGTCGATCAAAGCAATATTATTTACCTTGTAACTTTCGGCAGCCACATAAACAGGTCTGTTCATACTGTTAGCAACGAGAGCTATCTGATAAGTTCCCATCATATTGATTATTCCTCCACTTTCAACAACCCCATCAGCACCAACAAACACCATATCAACTTCATCCATGGAATAAGCAACAGCTGAATCAATTAGCACCTTAACAGGAATGCCTAATGCTGCAAGTTCATTCGACATTCGTAAACCAGTTCTGTCTGGTCTGCCCTCTGCAGTTCAGAACACTCGTTAGAAATCAGATGAGTTAATGATGTGTGATTTCAAAACAACGATACAGTTACAGGTGGGCACAAGGCTATTTCACATGTTGATTCCAAAAGTGCGAATGTCTTAAGGACACGTCATTGAAAAATCATAACAATTTGACCTTGTTACCAAAAACTCATGGACACAAATTTTGCTTAAGTGTTGCCAAAAAAAGAACTTCTCTTCCCTCTAATACAAATTCAATGAAGCATATTAGTTTTTCCACTCATTCATGGGACTGCCATCATATTCCACAGCAACACATAGGCATCGCATGAAACTTCATTGTAATGTGTGCAACTGCAAACCCTGTATCGTTATCTCTTTTTTCCGTATTTTAGTACCCTATGTAATGATTGTTAAATTGTCTGGTACTGTACTTTTTTCTTTCTGCTAAAAAATGGTACATTTTGTTGAAAACTCGCATGCAACAAATATGAAGTTCACCAAGACTAAGCTATCTGTGTAGAATAATGCTGTTGCATCTTCGATCAAATTTGAAAATATAGATGAATTTTCAAATGCAACTTCATCAATTACCTGTGCATAGTACCCGGAAGAGCTTCCGGTTTGATGCAGCTAGCTTTAGAACTTCCAAAACAACTCTGGAATAACCATGCACCAGGATAGTACATCCATCTGAAATGAAATCCTGGCTTAGCATCGCAATAGTCTTACGAGCCTGCACACATAAAGATGTTCCATAAAATTAGTTAAAGGTGGAACTTTTCATTTATATATAAGAAAACTAGATTATTGTTCTAGATAACCTTTAAGGATATTTCTCCAAATTTTTCTCCCCGCTCAATCAAGCGTGATTTTGCAGCATCAAACTTCTCATGCTCCAAATGTGATGTTCTTGTTACAAACCGCATGAACAAATCACATGCGGCAGACAAAGAAATGGAAGTAGCATCCCAAGACTGAAACATAGAGAAATTTTGAGATGTTAACTCCTTAGCCAGAATAACACCAGGCATGCCGTAAAGAAATGTGGAGCAGCTGGAAGTAAACAACCATCATATAGCATCCATATGAGATCAGCCAAAATTCAAAACCAAGGGGAAGAAATATTTTGCAAGAAGAAAATGATCAAACAAGACAAGACTGTAGAAAATAGGAGGGGGTATGGTGAAGGCATGCATATTCCCACAGCTCAAAACTAAAATTAGATAATTGATTTAACAAAAATTACACAATCTCAGGCTGGCATTAATTCATTCTGAGTAACTAAAATAACACACAGTAGACACAGAGGGGCCAATATTGTATTCCAAAATGAGATAAACCATGAAACATTTAACTTTTCTAGACCAAATTTCAGTGGGGTTAATGGTAGCTATACTAAGAATCAGTACAAATGAAATTCCTTAAGCTCCATAATAAGCAGTGCTCCACTTTGCACAAGGAGAATATCAATAACCTTTCATTTACTGAGTATAAGTTTTAACAAATCTAGAAAAAAGATCAATTTGTTCAAGCAAACTTTTGAATGCACCAGTGATTAAGTGAAGGTGTAAAAGGCTAATACAACTAAAGGTCTGGAATGTTGACAGAAAGGAATTGGATTAATTGTCCTGCCTAACTCATCAACAAAAACAATGTCTCGAGTTGCCCTCCTTTCAAAAAAAAAAAAAACAACAATGTCTTGAGGTGGTCAAATCCAAGCACGAATCTATGTACCCTTGTAAAGAAAGGTTGTTAATATGACATAATCAGTTAGTTTGGGGACCTTGAGCTTGTCGGATGCCTTCTTGAGCTCGATCTCGAGCTCCATCATGGTGGTGGCCCTACTGGAGCGGATGACGGCGGCGAGCGCCATGATGGCCGCCACGGCCTCCGCCGCATCGGGCTTGCGCCGCCAGAAATTGAACTCCTCGATCACCCCGCCACCGCCGTTGCTCCCGGGGGAGAGGAGCGAGGCCGCCGCCGCGGCGTCGGCGGCGTCGGTGGCATCGGATTCGGAGGGGAGGGATGCCGCGGCGGCGGCGTGCGCAAGCCAGTCGCTGGAGACGACGGCGTGGTGCTCCGCCCGCGTCTGGTAGTAGGCGGAGATGGGCGGCAGGCCTGGTTTAGGGTTAGGGTTAGGGTTTTGCGCGGCGGCGGCGGCGTCGGGCTCCATGGGAGGAGACGAGAGAGAGCAGAGGAGAGGAGAGGAGTGAGGGGTTGAGGGAGATGATCCTGGCCGTCCGTTGCGCAGATCACGCGTAACCATTTTTGGGTTACCACTGACTGAAAAATATAATACTGGCAAAAGGATGAAATTGAGAAAAGCCATCAACACTAGATTTCTGCCATCTGGGGATGTGTTCGGAATTTCGGATGCAAAAAATATATATATAGGGCGGCAAAAAAAACATTTTTTTTGCTCCTTTCCCAAATTATTAAATGATGTGTTTTTAAAAAATACACAAAAATTATTTAAAAATTAAATTAATCTATATTTTATATTTAAAATAGCTAATTGTCATGTACGAATGATATTTCTCGTTTTACGTGCGCTGCTATGTTTTTTCTCCTCTTTTCTAACCATGACATTCGACCGGCCCCAGACCGCATAAGCTCAGTGGCACGATATTTGATCCTTAAATTTATCGAAAATAAATTGGCAGTTCTTAAATTTATAGCAAAGTTTTATCTCCTATACACGAACTTGCAAAAATGAGAATCAAGATCCACAAACTCCATTTATTGCATCGTCCCGGTCCAAATCTTCATTTGAGAGTGGTCTTGTCTACATGACATGTGCTATGTGGATGACGACGTGGTACCTATACCAATCCTACCCTTACTGACAGGTGGGTCCCACCAAAAAAGTTTTAAAGACCACCTGTTCAATCAACTCTAAAGGTAAAAAACAACTTTACTTTCCATAATCATTTCATATCATAAACTACTTTTCTCACACACCGAACTATTACGAAATTCGCTTCTTCGTATAGGTTTTTTCTCTTCATGTAAGTTATATTTTGAATTAAAACATTTCCAAACACTATTTGCGCTAGTCTGAAGCATGCAAGACTAATTTAAACATAGAATTTTTAAGTTAAGCAAACAATCACGAAAAAAATTAAAAACATGTTGGGAGTTTGACAATTGAGCCCTTTATGGCTCAATAAAATTTCTATTAGAATATGGATATTATAAAAGGTGAAAAATGTTGTTAAGGTGCAATATGAATCAATCTTAATAGTTTGTTTTGTAAAATAAAAAAAATACTTCATCCATTCCATATTATACTCCCTCCGTCCTTAAACATAAGGCATTCTTGTTTTCCGCAAAGTCAATATTGAAAGTTTAAACTAATAATTAAACTAACCATATTGATATTTAGCGTTATGCATGTAACATCATTAGATTTATATTTGAATTTTTTTATATGTGTAAATTTTATAGTTTTTGATAATATCTTATAGAATGAATTAATGATCAAAGTAAAGTATTGAAGACTGCACACTTAAAATACGCCTTGTATTTTAGGACTGGGGAGTAATTCGCTTTGATCAAATTAAAGTCAAGCTGCTTCATGTTTTACTAAGAATATAGAAAAATACAATAACATTTTCAACACTAGACAAATATAATATTAAAATATGTATAGTTATTTTAATAAAGTTAATTTGGTAATGTGAATGTCGGTACATTAGTTATAAAATTTGGTTGTAAAATTTTTAAAATGTCAAAATAGTTTAGAGGGTCAACTATTTTTTATTTTTTAATAGTTTAGAGGGTTAACTCATCTAGTGAAATAGTTTAGAGGGATGAAGCGTACAGTTTTCATAAGAATCCTTTATTTGTAGGAGAATCAACCTTCGACAAATATATTACTAGAAAAGATACCCGTGCGTTACAACGGACAAAATCAAATTTCAAAAACTGAAAAAGAAATTTGTCCATTGGAATTTTTTTTTGATTTGGTTGAACTTTTTTTAATTTATCAAATTATTAGCTCAAAAATACTTAAAGGCGAGAACAACTACTTGTCTCCCTTGGGTTGAGCAAGAACGGCCCCGGCCCCACCCCCCCGACTTTCTCTCCTGTCTCCGACCCCGGTGCCTTGCTCGGGGCAAAATCCTCCCCCGACCCCGGCCCTCCGGGGCCCCACACCCTGACGGGGGCCTCGTGGTTGTGCAAGAACAGAGACGATAAAGGGATGGGGTAGAGGCAACGAACCTAGGAGCTTCAAGCTGCGGCGGCAGCGGCTACATTTTCAGCGTGGAGTCGGGGCTGCTGATGGAGGAAAGAGCCCCCTACGACGAGCTGCTAGGATCATCGGCCGTCGAAGTGAGCCGACAATGAGGAGACGCGGTGGAGATTCTGGATCTGGTGATGCACTGTGCAGGTCTGGATCCGGCGATTCACGGTAGGGGTGCTGGGTTTGGCGATGTGCGGCAAAGACAGAGGCTTGGGACGGTGGGGCGGAGGTAGAGACGGAGGCAATGGGACCGACGAGGTACGGCAGATGCGGACGAGCATGTGGCGCCGCCGATGAACCAGCTGCTTGATGCCTCCTGAAAAGTCACAATCTATTTGTCTCCCTTTTTTCTTTTGTTGGGTCCATTCATTTCATGTAGAGACGTGGGCTAGCTAGATGGCCACCTTTTCTATTGGGCTAATTACACATTCTCTAATGGGCTATTTCTGCATACATGCTATTTTGGGGCCCCATGGGGACCCCGCGGGTGGATTTTCATCCCTACCCCTGGCCCCCGGAAATGGTCAGGCCCCATCCCTGTTCCCCGCGGGGGAAAATCTACCCCACCCCTAGCAGGTGAATTGTCAAGCCTATATGTCTCCCTCATCGGAAACCTAAACATCTTTTAGGTCAAGACCTTCATTTTGTTGGTGCCATCTAGATGTGTTACGTAAAATATAAAAGGAAAAGTGTAGTTGTTTCGATATAAGCACGGAGGACGTATGTTTCCACGTATCATGCACTGTGCGCAGTACGGAAGTAGTATCCAATCATTGAAAATAGATTGACATTAAATTGCAAAAAAAATCAAAAAATTCATCTTAATTATTTTGCATGCTTCCATTCAGACTTTATTCTCCCTCTCAACCGATGTCCCCATGAATTATGAAAGTGAATTTCGCCGCATCGTGCATTTTTGGATGCATGGATCAATGTTATGCAAATTAATGCTCATTAACTTCTCATGGCAATGTCCCCAAAAAAAAAAACACTTCTCATGGCAATGCTCATCCGACAAGCTCAAGGGCATAGACAATAGCAAAGTAAGCAATCGGCTATTAGTAATCATGTTATTAATTACCTACTTATGTGGGCCTAATTTTATTTTCCCACATAATCTCCAGCAATCACATTGCTGCATGCTGCTGCGCACATGCATGGCCTAGGCGCCCGTGCAAGCCATCTCTTTAAGAGCAAGTTTAATAGGCCAACCTGTACAGGCGGTAACACCTCCACATCATCTTCTCTGCTGTGCTGGAGGAAAGAAGCATAGAGAGAGAACGTGAGCCGGCGCTAATCCTATCGCCCGGCTCAGCACACTATACGATAAAATGGAGAGAGAGAGCCTGACAGAGATTGGTTACTGCGTGTACAGGCCTTCGAGGATGCAGCAATATGGTGGGACCCACGCCAATATAATATATAAGAGTGATTAATACTAGTGACTATAGTAGTGACCATTGCTATATGTGTTAGCTGTATCAACTGGCTATAGATGAAGTGGATATGCAAAAGCATGCAAGCCGGCTATATTACTAAACTGGCTCTAATAGTTGCTGCCTTCTCTCTCCTCACATTCTCTCTCATCTATTTGGCAAAAGAAGTCCTAGTCAATGGCTAATAAGTAAAACTTATTTTCTTATATTGCACTTGTGGTTATTAGATCATGCCACGAGCTCGCAGCGTGCATATGCATGTCATCGATATATTGATCACACATGCATGCATGAGATGAGCAGATGTGCGGCGCCGGACTGGTGGTAACAAAAGCTATTTTAACAGAAAGTCCATGCAATTCTAGGCCACACGTTTGACGTTTCCATCTAAAGCCCACATGTCCTCCCTCAAGGCCTCAAGTCAACCCAACTCATGTATAGCAAACCAATGAACACAATGTCGTCTGGCGTGTGATCTTTTCGTTTCACGGACGTTCGAAACCGAAACGAATTCTATTTCTCGTCGATCGGACCGGATGGAGGCGTGTTGTGCGCGCGTGACACGGAAACGAAAGACGACGTATGAAAGGGCTAAAGGAATAAGTTTTCTTATTATAACTAGAAATAGTGCACGTGCGTTGCAACGGAAAAGATAAAGACATGAAATTTGATTAAAAGGGATAACATGGACAACATACGGCCTAGCGGGACCATGGTGATGGCGTGAAAGAAGAGGGGTAAATAATTTTAGTCAGGCGAAGGATTTTTTTTAAAAAATAGAATTTGGTTATTATCCAGCAAATTATAAAGCATTTTGAGTAGAAATACTCGTTCTATATCAAAAAATTTAGTCGGATGAAGAAAATTAGCAAATAATTTTGACTACTAACCAATCGGCAATCATCGAACAGCCTAGACAGTTGTGTGCAACTCGATCAACTTGGTCACCATGGGCCCATGGCCAAGAAAGACCAGCAAAGCGGCTAGCCAGGGCACTAAAAAAAAGCGAAGCGAAGAACCAAGTGAGCCATGTGGCCCATGCGCGTGGCAGCGCGTACTCTCGGTTGACGGCCCAACTCGTGGGCGCTTCTCAGTGTGGGCTTCAAACATGGCGCGACCCACACACGTGAAGGAAGGTAAACGGAGCTTGTTTCGGGCGATGACGTACGCCCAGAAAATCAGATCAATCACGAATCGGACACAGCTTAAGACGGACGAAAAAATTGCTGCAGAAAGATACAAATTCATCTTGAATTTTTATAATAGGTACAGATAAATAAGGAATAATTGAACTTGCTTTGTTAATACCACGTCCATGCACTTGATTTGTTGTTAATTAGCCCTGCCCTGTTTGCCTAACCAAGTCCAGAACAGAAGAATATATATGCTGTACGTTTTTTTATGCACGGAATAATCATTTCATTTTTTACAAGGATACAGCCCCACTGACTATGGACCACGTGATTTTTTTTCATTTATTCCAACTAAGAATATCCCGCAACAATGCACAGTGTATTTGGCGTTCCACTCTAGCTTAGCCGCTAGAACAGCAGCCGCTTGAACTCCACCAAATTCGCCGCCTTCATGCACACCACCGTCCGCAATCCGCCGCCATCACCTGGCCCGCCATTCATGAGGTAGACAAATCCGCCACGCTCCGACTCGGCGCGCAGCATCTGTCTCGGCGTCCCCCACCCGAAATCCACGTCATACACCGGCATACCGAGCCAGCTCACCACCCGTAGATCCGTCTCCGCCACGTCACTCGGCGGCGATGGCAGCAGATGTCCGTACTTCTCTCGCATAATCTCGAAGTAGTCAATGGCCGACCGCGCCACCTCGTCGTCCATCCGGCGGACGGCGCCGGTCACGCAGCCAGCGACGACGGCGAGCGTGTCGTCATCAGGCGCCACAATGTCGCACACCAGGCCGGCGGTGCCCAGCCAAATGATTGCATTGCCAAAGTAGTGGTTGGAGATTTTGGGGCGGATGCTCCGGTGGATGCTCGCCGGGAAGGTGAGCCGTGTCTTGGCGTTCGGCGGGAGACGTCGCGTCACACATAAGCACCGCCACACGTGCGCGGTCACGGCGGCGAATGTGCTCACGTCGCCACAGGCGTGCTTGAGGTTGGAGACGTGGTCGGCGGAGAGGACGAGCACCTCGCTGACAACGACGGGGTGATCCGGCGATGACGACGGCTTGCGGTGGTGGGAGGGAGAAAGCCGTTGCGTAGGACAGAACACGGAGAACGCGTCCGGGTGGACGGTTGGCGGCGAGCGCGCGCGGAGGAGGCGCGGTCGTGGCATGGCAACGCGACCACAGCGGCATCGCCGTCACGACAGAGCGTTGACCACGTCTAGAAGAAGTGGAACGAGCTGACGGCGTCGATTGCCGCGTGGTGCAGTGCAGTCCCGAGCGCCACCCCTCCACACCTCAGCAACATCACCTACATTATTATTTAATTTGTGAGTTTTTTTACCGTATAACCAATAGTACCTCGAGATACCAGTATCTCAAGGTATCGAAATAAAATCTAGCCGTCCATTCATCATATCGGTATCTCGAGGTACCATGAACTGTTGGATTATGTTTTAGTACCTCGAGATACCATTTGTTGGACCATAAAAACTCTCATAATTAGTTGTAAAATGATCATAAAGTTGCCAATAAGCAAATTAAGCTAACTCATCAAGCGTGATCTATTGAAAAAAAAGTTGATCAATACATACTCTAAATTTATCCTATACATACATCTGTCTAGATTCATTGTGACACTAAACTGTTACGTCCTCTCAAAAATAACTATTGGTGGATGTAGTTGTAGTTCAAAACATAAAAGAAACAGTTACTTGAAAATGAAATACGCATATGTGCACCTGTATGGCCATGATGATGGACGGCGGCTCGACGCGTGGAACGAAGAGCCGCCTGAGCTCCGGCGAGGGACCGAACCCATCAAAATCATCGACGGCGAGGCCGTCATGGCGAGCCACAACTAGGAGCGCGCCTTCGCCATTACAGTCAATCCGAAGCTGGCCGTCGTCGTCGTCCATGGCGAGGCGGCCGGCGAGAGGGTAGAACGCGACCAAGGCTCTGGCCATGGATGCCTTCAGCCTCTCAACGTCAAAGAATCCGCCGTCGCCGGAGACGGCGCCGGCGGTGCGAGGGTAGAAGTAGACAGTTGGGGTGTGGCCTCGGTTGGCAAGAAGCAGGTCGAGAGGGGACAAAGCGAGGGCTTTCCTCGGCGAGTCCTCGCTCGGCGTCACCAGGCAGGTCTCCACTACCTGCACTTGGGAATCCATTGGCGATCGATCGATCGATGGAGTCTCAGCTGTCACGGGCTCGATCGATCACTTGCTTGTCTCATCTATTTCCTTCGCCTTCTCTCTTTTATAACAATGGGAAACGTGGAGGTAGGAGGTAGCTTGTCAAATTAATTACTTTTAAGCCCTAAGAATTTTCTCAAAATGTGTTTCTCATCCTCTACTATGAACCTGGTCGGTTTAGTAAGATGTCGCTGCGCTGCACTGCATCTACCATTATTACCTATGGACTTCAAAGCCAGCGCACACTGCTTAAGGCCTTGTTTAGTTCACGATTTTTTTTCGAAAATATCACATCGGACGTTTGACCAGATGTCGGGAGTTGTTTTTCGATACGAATGAAAAAACCAATTTCAAGGCTAGCCTGGAAACCGCGAGACGAATCTTTTAAGCCTAATTAATCCGTCATTAACACATGTGAGTTACTGTAGCACTTATGGCTAATCATGTCATAATTAGGCTCAAAAGATTTGTTCGTCATTTACAACTCAACTGTGCAATTAGTTTTATTTTTATCTATATTTGCATGAGTTAAAAGATTTGATATGATGTTTTTAAGAAAAAGATTTTGGAAAACTAAACGGGCCTAATACGCGGATCAGCAAAATGTGTCTAAAGTCTTAGGTCACAGATCAACCCAGTCACCTGTTCAATAGCAAATGTGCAAAAAAAATCATATACTAAATTCGAACATTGATTAGAGTTCCACGTTCTTCCCCAAATCAACTACTAGAAGCACATTGCAGCACAAGCAAAGGTACTATGGATTAATCAAATGATGGAAGCAGCTAGAAACAAAATCTAACATGTCTGTTGAAGCAGGAGCTTGAACTTAGACATCTGTGCTCTTCCTGAGCAGGGTTCAAAATTGCAGAATGAAATTTTCGAAATTTCGGTCCTCAATTTATTGGCGAGTTTCAAAAACATTCTTTAACCACAATACTCCATATAACGCGGCCCCAAACTTACAAAACTAGGTTAATTTAGATCCCAAGCAATATAGCTACCAGTTTTCGCTAACATGCCATTATAAATTACTCTCTCCCCTTCCCTAAATATTTGACATCGATGACTTTTTGACACAAGTTTGACTCCTCGTCCTATTAAAAAAAATTGTGAAATATGTAAAGTTATATATGTGTTTAAAAATATATTTAATAATGAATCAAATGATAGAAAAATTAATAATTACATAATTTTTTTGAATAAAACAAGCGGTCAAACATGTATAAATGGGGTCAAATATTTAGGGAAGGAGTGAGTAGAATGTACCGGTGGGGTTTACATGTGGATGATACCCTCTCTCTCCTTTCTTCTTCATTCTCCTCTCCCCTCCGCCACTCCTGGATTCCCTCTCTCCCCTAGACTTTATCAGCGGCTCAACGATGGGGAAGGCTGTGTGGGGATGTGGGCATGTGGTTGGTGCTGGGTGGCCAAGGCCAGGGTGGTCCGTGCCGGAGCGGGTAGTAGGGTGGTGGTGGTGGTCAGCGCCGCGGTGGTGAAGATGTTCTTGGAGGAGGGCGACGGCACGACAGTTGGTCAAAGGACGAAGATCCAACTCGGCGAACATGAGGGGGTGTCACATGAACTTTTTCCGATCTGATTACACCGTATCTCCAAGAGATTATGTATATGACTAGTTAAGTCAAACTTTAGCTATTGTGTCAAAAAAAAAGCCTTCAAGAGAAGAGCTATTCAACCTGCTAGGCAATTAGAATAGCTAATTTTTTTTCCTCAATAGCCAAACTTGGCTAGTCTCTCCCACCTCATCTCAATAGCTAACCTGGCTGGGCCCACTTGTCAACGAAGATTTAGTTAGCGAAGATGGCAGTCTGTTGGAGTGCATATCAATTTGGCTATGGAATCTTTTGATATGAATAGTTATATTAGGATTTGGAGAGCTAAATTTTGGCTAGTCTCTTGGAGATGCTCTAAAACAACCGACAACAAATTAATCAATCGCACCTGTAGTCTTTTTTTTTAGAAAAATCGCACCTGTAGTCTGGAAAAAGGCAAAAAAGCTATGTCAATGCATGCCTTTGGAGAAATCAATTTGATTAGCAGATCAGCACTTCCTGGCTGTGGATGGATATTGCATTTCACCAACAATTGATCAGACCTGCATGAAGCTTCCTTCTTGAATATATATCTTTCAAAAGAAAAGGTTCCAGGCTCATGCCATCGCTATTGTGTATATGGTTCAGTCGACTTGATGCAGTCTTAATCCAAAAAATATGCAAACTATCAGATGTATACTTTTTATATATAAAAAAGAGGGATTGACCCTCCCATTTCCAATACCAGAAAATGAGCAAAATACGGCATCTTACTACAAAACAACTATCTAATAAAATATCAGATGCATATATAGATGAACAAGGTTGTCCATAAGCACCTTGAAGAGATTGGAAACTATAGTTTGTTGCCATTTTTTAGGGTTAAGCTCCATGTAGCCAGGCAGGAAAAAAGGAAATGATTCCATTGCCGAGTCAAGCCTTCATATTTTTACCAACAAAAGAACAAAATCTACAAATCGTATGTACAGTCATGCAACAATTTAGATATCAGCAAGCACGGACTATATTCAAAGGGAATAAGATTGAAATGTCCGTATCAAAAGCAACAGAATATTTTTTACCAAGAAGATCAGGGAGGAGTTGGCGGCATCAGATCGGCCAGATGGTGCTGGCGGCGTGAACTGGGGGAGGGAGATCGGCGGCGGCGGCTAGCGGAGGGAGATCGGCAACGGTGGAACGGCGAGGAGTCGGCGGCGTCGGGATGGTGGAGGGGGATCGGCGGCCTCGTTAGGGCGACCTGGATCTGGCTACGTCGATCGGTGTAGGGGACGCACGAGCGGCGGGATCCCCGAGAAGAGGAGGACAACGACGGCGGTGGATCCCTAAGAAGAGGACAGCGACATCGGCCGATGCGGCGTGGACAGCGGCAGGTGAAGTGCGACGGTGGCTCCGAGGAGATGCCCACGTGGCGGAGGGAGGCGACGACAGCGGATCTCCGACCGGGCGGTGCGGGGGAGCGGAGGATGTTCGATCCAGTGAAGAGGGCGGAAGCGGCCGTCCGCGTGTGCGGGCAGCGGGATGCAGCGTCGATGGAGGAGGGAGCCAGGGCGTGCGCGTGCGGGAGAGGGGAAATCTTGCGGCCTGGGTCGCTAATCTGATGGTCCAGATTGCATGGTGAAATCACCCAGAGGGCAGAATCACATATTGGCAGATGAAAACTCGTCCTTTTTATCCTGGTTTAGATTTAGATACCATTATAAATTAGAAAAAAAAAAGAAAATACCGGTGGGGTCTACATGTGGATGATACCCTCTCTCTCTCCTTTTTTTCTTCGTTCTCCTCTCCCCTCCGCCACTCCTGGATTCCCTCTCTCCCCTAGACTTTATCAGCGGCTCATGAGGGATCTCATATGAACTTTATCTGATTACACCGTATCTCATACCGGCCCATCCAAAACAACCCACAACAAATTAACGGCCCTGGCTTCGATCGCACCGGTAGTCTGGTACTGACAGATTACGGCCCACAAAACCCAAACCGAGCACCGCCTTGATTACGTGATGATTACTCAAAAACACCTGATTAACGGAGGAAATCACCTGGACGGCCCGGAGTTAATCCCAATTAATTAATTAATTAATCACGAAGTAATAATCCCCTGTCTCGAATTCTCTCCTAGGCGGTTAGAAACCGAAACCCCCCGGTTTCCTCGGGCCCCACTGGCCTCACCTCCCCCACCTATACCCACTCCCCACTCGCCACGTGTCCCACTCTCTCCACGCCAGAAGCAGAGGTTGCCGCCGCAAAGTGACAGTGAGCACTGAGCAAGCAGCAGCAGCTAAGCATTTTACTTCCCTTCTCCCAAATGTCCCCGACGAGCGCCCACCAGGTGTTCGACCGCCGCCGCCTCCTCGCCGTCGCCGCCGTCAACGCCGGCATGGGCCACGCCGACTCCGCCGCCGACGCGCTGCGTCCGTTCACCGACGAACCCGCCGCCGCGATCGACGATTTGCTCGCCCCGCTCCCCTCCGGATGCCGCGGCGCCGGCGCCGCCGGCGAACGCCCTGCCAAGCGGCCGCGCGCCTCCGCCGCCTGCGATCAGACGACGCCGCCGCCGCCGCGGCATTGGCAGGTGGGGCCTGATTTGGCGGCGGCGGCGAAGGGGAACAAAGGGGGCAGCGCGGCGGCGAGGGAGAGGAGGAGGCAGATCAGCGAGAAGACGGCGGAGCTGTCGCGGCTGATCCCCGGCGGCGCCAGGATGAACAGCACGGCCGACATGCTGTACTTCGCGCGCCGCTACGTCAAGTTCCTCAAAGCCCAAGTCGACATCCTCTCCCTACTCCCCTCCTCCGGCGAGGTAACCGCACAACCACTGAATTAATCTCTCTGATATTCCCAATTCTCGATCTGAATTCCCAATTCTCCAATTGATTAGGTGGCGATGCCATCCATGATGACGGCGGAGGAGCAGGAGACGATGATGGCGTTGCTGGCGAGCGGCCGCGTGCAGGAGCGTCTCGCCGGCGAGGGCAAGTGCATCGTGCCGACGAGCTTTGTCCGCGCCGTCGCCGGAGACGGCGACGACGTGCTGAACCGTGAACTCGCCCGCTTCATCAACTCGCTGCAGGAGCAGTAGAGACTAGAGACCGATCGAGCTTGATCGCGGCGGCCATGGAGCGATCGAGCTCATTCATATACGCAGCAGCATTCGTGTGGCCATGGCTGCCCCTTTTTGAGAGCGCCATGAACGCGCAGCTGCTGCTGCTGTTTGTGTGTGTGTTTCTTGACCCCTGACGACGATCGATGGCATGGTGTTTCTGTCAGTTTATAGCAATCTCATCCATAGATCATTAGGTTTAGGTATCAATATTGGTTTAGTTAATTGCATCAGTCTAAATTTAGTCTGTTCATATATATATCATCTAGTTATTTAGTCTTGTTTAGTCTTTTCTTCGTCTATGCATGAACATATTGACTAATTTAGATTTAGCTTGGTAATTATGGGTTGTGTGATACTAACACTGTTGTATCTCCACACCTGTAAATTTGTAGGCTACTGTAGGGATAGATAGGTCACATATAGGTGGGTCGTGCACTGTCAGTAGATTTCGTTGCTTCCAGTTGGAACTTTATTCTGATCAATAAAATAAATTTCTGTTTTCCTAAAAAAATATTTCTGTTATGTCAAAGAACAAGTGTATATGTTTTCTTGGTTGCTGCAAGAAGAACATATTGGGCAATGCTACTTGATCCTTTTCTCTGCTAAAATTTATGTGGGGGGAAATGTCTTTTTTTAGAGAATGTCATGGCGAAGTTACTACTCCCTCCGTCTCAATTCTCAATACATAAGTACCTATTCCGTTTTTTTTATGAAACTAAGGCTGGGGTGAGGAAATGTTGTGATTAGTTGAGAGAAAAAGGTATGTGGGAAAATTTAATGAGGGATGGATGTGATTAATGAAGATGTGGTGGTGGGTGTAGAAGTAGTTATATTTTGAGACAAATTTAAATCCTTCTGATAATTATATTTTGAGACGGAGGAAGTATTATAAAACAATCAGATTAGTACTCCCATTAACTCTCTCTCTCACACGCGCGCGTCTAAAAATATCTTAACACCTGTCACCACGAATTGACTGCATATGCACCGGTTGATAAAGAGAAGACATGTTGAAAACCGTTGTTCGCTGGGATTTGTAAAGTCCCCGAAAGATTAGCAGAACATGGGCATTGGGGGCCAACCAGATCTTGGTCTCCAATGATTGTGCATCCATATTGGGTAATTGTGCATGCAGGTTTAAGAGCAAACGGTCAGTTATTATTAGACAAATTGGCTATGAGACATATTATTTTGTATGAGTGAGTAAATATATTTCCCTTTTTCCCCACAAAAAGATTATTAGACAAACTATTTTGTTCCAGTTAGTATTGACCTCCTCATATTTCAGTTGTCGCAAAGATGGTATTACTATGTACTATGCGTCATCGATCGATATTATTCAAGTGTCACGTTTTTACTAGTTTATATTGCTTTGTGTGGTTACTGATCTCTAATATTTCTTAGCTCGAGAGGAGAGTAATATCAATCTGTTATCTGAATTTGCTTGTTCTATCTAATCTTGAATTTGTAAGATGTGTTTTGATTTTAATCTAAAAGCGGGCATTTGGTCTAGTGGTATGATTCTCGCTTAGGGTGCGAGAGGTCCCGAGTTCAATTCTCGGAATGCCCCTTTAAATTCTTTGTTTTCCTTTTCCTTTTTTTGCTTTTGCTCGTCATTTGCTATCTATTTGTAAACTTCCAATAATTACTGCTCAAAATTTGCAATTTCAATAAAAACCAAACTATGCAATCGAGTGAAGCCGCCCTTTCCAATATAACAACAATGCAGTATGCCGCGATGATAGCAGATTTAATGTCATTGGTTCCTTTGTCAAAGGTTATGTCATCTTTGTGACTTAAAGTTCAACTAACGACTTGATGCTCCATAGATATATATGGGGACGTGGATCCGCTGAACCTCAACCTCATCTGGAAAGCAAGAAATATTTTCCATTTCACCAAGATTTTTTTAAATGTAACATTCAAGTAAAAAACAATGCATTACCACTATGGTTAAAACAGCTTACTCTTACTAGACTTGAAACTCAGAGTAAACCGCAATTCTGATCAATTTTTTAATCAAAGTTTCTCTTTTATGACCATCGTAATCTTTCTGTTTTTAGCTTCCATCTTTTATAATTTGGATCCACCCGTTTGTCTCCTCTCTCTCTATCCCTTTATATTATACTTATAATCTACCTTAGCCACTTCTCTCGAATATTGACATTTCACCTGCATCCCAGTGTACAATAACTTTTCTAAATTGTGGTTATTTTTTACCGACTTTCGATGTGGTATAAACTACTCCTTATGTTTCAGAATATAAGAAATTTTAACTTTCTAAAGTCAAACTTATTTAAATTTAACATAAGTATCAATATTTTCAACATAAAAACAAATATGTTATATATAAGTATTTGGTTTAATAAAACTAATTTAATGTTATAAACTTAGTCAAAGTTAGATAAGTTGACTTCGACAAAATTGAAACATCTTGGATTCCGTAAGTGGCAGGAGTATTAGTTGAACTTCATAATGACGGGAATACATATAAAATCATACAAATAGATAAATAGATACATGTATGGACAAAAGCTTTGCAGGAGCAAATACCCGTTTGTGCAAAATCACTAGTGAAAGATTTATAGAGTAGGGGTCAAACAATTAAGAAAATACTACTAATGACATTAGAAGGCTAACTCTGTTGTGCGAAATAACAGATGACATTAGATGAAACAACGCAAACAGCTGGAAATGGTCTCCATCCAAATTAATTGGATGTATTTTAGTCCCTGTCACATCGGATGTTTGAGCACTAATTAGAAGAATTAAATATAGACTATTAATAAAACCCACCCCATACCCTGGACTATTTCGTGAGACGAATCTATTGAGCCTAATTAGTCCATGATTAGCGAATGTGATGCTACAGTAAACATTTACTATAGTATATTAATTAGGCTTAAAAAAATTTGTCTAATGAACTAGCTTTTATTTATGCAATTAGTTTTGTTATCAGTTAATATTTAATACTCCTAATTAACTCCAAACCTCCGATGTTACGAAAACTTAAAAAAAATCCCTGAATCCAAACAAACCCGTAGTGAATTCGCTTATATATAGAGTTTAATAACAAAACGAAACCCTGATCGCTTACTACTGTCAGTGATTTCAACAGTCAACGGCAGCCAGTGATTGAGCGGAGCAGATATTCTATTCCTACCATGAAACGTCAACCTGCTCACCAGAGTCAGTCAGTCAGTCAGGCTCAGAGCAGAGCACGTCTCCACTGCACACGGGCCCCACCTGCAGCGTAACAGACCGCTTCGCCACGCTGGCAAAAATTCCCCTTCTCTTCCATCCACACACCTCTCTCTCTTCTCCTCTCCACCATCCGAGAGAGCCTCCCCCACCACCAAACCAAACACAAAATTTCCCCAAACCCTAGCTCGACTCCCCTCCTCCTCGGAACCCTAGCCTCACACCACCGCGCGACCCAGTTCTCTCGCGCGCGGGCGCGGGGATGGAAGGGCCGAAGAGGTCGCAGCTGAGGGTGCGGCTCCGGGTGACGGCGAGGCGGAGGGGCGGCGGCGACGGCGGCGCCGGGGGGTCCGGGGGTGGAGCGGGAGGGGGGAGGAAGAGGCGGCTCGACGCGCCGGTGCTCAATTCGGCCGCCAAGCTGCAGCGCCGCGAGATCGGGGGCAGGCAGCTCGCCGCGCGCGGCGGGGGCGCCGCCTCCGCGGTGCCCGAGAGGTTCCGGAACATGCATCTCCAGGTAAGAAACGATGACTACCCGTGGATCGTGGCTGATGTGATCTCCTGAGGTTAATCTAGGCGGTGTTTGGGTGGGGGAAGGCCTCGTGATCGCGGGTTCGGTCGGTCCATCTCGCTCGTAGGGGAGGGGAGGTGGGTGAGGCTAGGGTTTTCGGGCATCGTGGATAGATCCAAACGCAAATAATTTTACCTGAGGCATCCTTTCCTTGGAAATTTTTGGGGTTTCAGGGGGAAAAAGTTTTTGTTTTGGGGCTCTGCAATTGCAGGGATCTTGCGAGGTTGGAATTTAGGAAAATGAGATGCCTCCTAAGGCTATTTGTTCTGTACCTAGGCCCGAAATTGTTTTTTTTTTTGGCATTTGTTGCGATACATATGTGTCTTTCGATTTTTGAGCTACTCGTATGATTTCAAGGGCTTCTTAGGTTGGGACGTCCCCATTTTTAGCATATATGCATATGGCTATTGAAATTGAGTAGCAATAGTGATTAATTGGCATTGAGCTGTTGAAATTGAGCTTTAAGTTGTTCAATCAGTGGACTGGGCAGTTCTGTCATTTCAAACCACATGAATATGAAAAACACAAAAAAGTAAATGATTGCATATCTGAAATCGAGGAATGGAAAATGTAGGAAAAATATGAGATGGATTTGGAACATACGAGAAAAACTCATGAATCTTGTAAAACACAGGAATGAAAAAAAGAGGTCTTGGTAGATGTTTGAATTCCTATGGAATCTCTAGCAAGGGAGAGTTATCCTATTACTTTTCCTATGCCAAATCCTTCATTCCATAGAAGTGATACAGGAATTGAAATGCTCCATTTTCCCTACAATCCAAGGAGCTCTTAATGGTTATGAATTAACATTTCAGCTGTGACAGTAATATTCTTTACTGTTTTAATTTGCCTTTTAAATTGTTTATTCTAAGATGAGAACATGCTTCAATGGTTTTAAGTTGTTGATTATAAAATGAGAACATGCTTAATGGTTTTGAATTTACATTTCAGCTATTACGGTAGTGTTCTTTACTGTTTTAGCCAGCCTTTAAATTGTTGACTTTATTCTTATTAAGCTCTGATACCAGATGTTATGGGCATACATTAGATGGCCGTTGACCCTACCAGCGCGACCATGCCGATGCCCGGCGGCCGCACCACAAGGGCAGGGATAGAGGAGAACCTCCTAGGAACCTTTGATCTATTTCTTGCTTAATAAATTCAGGATACAATCCCCATCTATATATATAGATAAGGTGACTTGACGTTTAAGAAACCTATCTCTAAGATTAAGGAAACAACTAACAAGTCTAATCTTATCTCTAATAGGAACCCTGCCGTGAACAGTAGCCGCGTTGGTACTGTTCACGGCAGTACCTCCTCTGCACATGACAGTTGCCACTGGAACTTTAGTAGCACCAACAATTTTCTAGGATTAATTCTTTGGGATTATTCTTTCAGCTATTCATTTAGTGTCCTTGGGCTTTCCCAATTATGCAAAAGATTTAGGTTGTAAGGTGGTTTGTCTTGAACTTTTAAATCATGCACTTAACATGGCTCATTTTGGGTGATTAAAAAACTTTAAACTTTCTTATGACATTTTTATTTCATGATTTTGGTTTGCGCTGAGTCTGATTAAGTTAGTAATTCATTTGGGCTGTAAATTATTTAAGCAAAGCTTAATTTTTTGTGGGATTCTTGCAGAAGGTTGGACTTAAAGTATATGATACTCCCTCTGGTCAAGTTTTTGTTCTTGCGTCAAATAAGCTTGACCGGATGGAGTACTATTCATGCAATTGTTTGATGCAATAGTCAATTGAAACTGTGAAATATTGGATATGAGAAAGTTTAATTGCACAGTGCTGTGTTCTCATTCTTGCCGCATTAAGGTTGCATTTTCACCCAACCATGTGCTTGAAGTATCAAAATGACAATATTTATGGCTTAGATATTTAAATTTAGTCGGTTTCTATGGATGTAAAATGAGAATCCCCTGCAACGAGTGTCTTGCTTAGTAATTATTTTTGGTATGGACTATTTTACTGTGTTCAGTGTTAACATTATACTTCTTTGTTCGAACCAGGAAGAGTTTGATACGTATGATCACAATGCCCACCTGTTCGTCAAGCTGCAATTTCTTAAAAAAAGATCGAAGATTATTGAGATTGTTGCAGCAAAAGATATCATATTTGCTCTTGCACACTCTGGGCTCTGTGCTGCTTTTAATCGAGGTAGGGATTCCTCATATGACAAGACAAGGTTTCTATTGGGCAACACATTATATATGTATGTGTGCTTGTGGGTGTGTTTTCTTATCTTTGGCATTATTGTTGCAGTTACAAATAAGCGGATATCCTTCTTGAATTTAAGCCCAGATGAAGTCATCCGGAGCTTGTTCTACAACAAGAACAATGATTCACTTATTACTGTGTCTGTTTATGCATCAGACCATTTTAGCACATTGAAGTGCAGAACAACCCCAATCGAGTAAGAACCTATGCAGCAAAAATTCCTTTGAAATAAAGTTCTGTCTTTGACTTGCCATGAATCACTCGTTCTATTTCATTGGAGGTCTCAACTACTGTGTCTTTGTCTTTAGTTTAATGTTATATGCAAGTTGTACAACTTGCGTTGGAGGTCCCAACTAATATATGGTTGTCATATGAATATTATCTCAGGTATATAAGGAGGAATCAGTTAGATGCTGGGTTTCCTCTTTTCGAAACAGAATCTCTGAAGTGGCCTGGCTTTGTGGAGTTTGATGATGTAAATGGAAAAGTACTTACCTACTCAGCTCAGGATGGGTATGCCTCTTAAACAATTATACAAAATGATCTTTTTTTCATCTCACAGCAATTGTTCAAATGATTATCCTTGTATTTGCAGTATCTATAAGGTTTTCGATTTGAAGAACTACTCTTTTCTATATTCAATACCTGACACCAATGTGCAAGAGATAAAGATCAGGTATGTGTTTTTTCTCTAATGTTTATATTTGTCTTTTAACATAACTCAACATGGCTAAATATGACCTTCCAAATCTCTCTTCAGTCCAGGAATCATGCTTTTGATATATGAAAGAACAGCATGTCATGTTCCTTTGAAGATATTGTCAATTGAAGATGGAAGGCCACTAAAATCTTTCTCTCATTTGTTGCACCGCAACAAGAAAATTGATTTTATTGAGCAGTTCAATGAAAAGCTCCTTGTCAAGCAAGAAGACGAAAACCTTCAGATACTTGATGTATGCACAGTTCATGAACTTCTTTTGTTTGTTTGTTTCTGTTGACATGCCTAACGATTTCCTGGTACTTGTCCTTTATGAAGGTATGGAGTTCTGAGCTAATTGAAGTCAGTGTTACCAAGTTTATGACTCCATCAGCATTTATTTTTCTGTACGAGAACAATCTCTTCTTGACATTCCGAAACAGGACAGTTGCTGTATGGAATTTTCGAGGAGAGCTTGTAACCTCATTTGAAGACCATTTGCTTTGGCATCAAGATTGTAGCACCAATAATATTTACATTACCAGTGATCAGGATCTGATTATCTCATACTGCAAATCTGAGGCCGGGGTTGATGACAGTACAGGTGTGCAACTCAAAAGTCTCAATATCTGATTGCTTGAACTAACTATTTTCTTCATTCAATATAGTATTGAACTGCTTCAATGCTTTATTAGTCCATACAAATTAGTTGTACGACACCTTGCTGGATGGTTCTAGGCTTGTGTGTCTATGCAATCACTTTTAACAGGAATGATAAATTTGCTAAAAGTTTTCACCTGTTTTCATATAATTAGTTGTGAGAAATTACCATTAAAGATTTATGTTTTGTGCAGTACCTCCAATTGGGTCTATCAACATGAGTGACATTATGACTGGCAAATGCATTGCCAAGATTGCTGCCAATGACCCAACCCTTCGTATTGCTCCTCGCAAGAATGGTATCTGGAGCTCCATTCCAGAAGCTCTGGAAGATGTCACAGCGCTTTTCTACGACGAGGAGAGGAACGAGATTTATACTGGCAACAGGCATGGGCTGGTGCATGTGTGGTCTAACTAGGTAGTAATATGTATGTACATACACGTCCATTCCAATTTGACGGGAAAACTGGATTAGCCACTATGCACCATCATCCCCTGCCCGGGGAACCTAGTTTTGTATTTTGGTCTTTTGGCAAAGAATGCTATTCCTTTGCAATCAAGAGAAAATGTAGTTACCCTGTATATATCTTTTGTAATGCCCTGCCACCTACTATGTTCTTAGCTTGTCCCAACCAGGAAACATTTGGCAGGAACCATCTAATTATCAAGCTTTCACTTTTTCTTCAACCAGTTCAAGCTTCGAAGTGTATTGTTCCGAGAGAATTGGCATGACTACTTGGCATCAGGGTTCAACTTCCCCGTGGTTACTGCTGGGTAGCGGCAAGGGAAAGCGGCGGTATGGTTTGGATGAATTTTGCCAAATTCAAAAATTTTAAAAAAATTAATGAAAAATTTCAAAATAATTATCATAAATAGTACTACCCTCTGTTTCAAATTGTAAGGCGTCTTACTAGAGAGGTAGGACGTCTTACAATTTGAAACAGAGAGTACATGATTTATAGATAATAATAGTGAAAAAAAACAAATTGATGAAGTTTGCTACAAATT
This sequence comes from Leersia perrieri, assembly GCA_000325765.3. Lineage (NCBI taxonomy): Eukaryota > Viridiplantae > Streptophyta > Magnoliopsida > Poales > Poaceae > Leersia > Leersia perrieri. The sequence goes on from CM002479.1 coordinate 11,840,600, forward strand.
TAAGCATGCTAATGTTATAAATTGGGGAAAAAAAAGAAAAACCATGGTCATGTGTTATTATGGGCCGGCTCTTTCACTAAATGGGTAAGAAAAATATTTTACAAACATTGATATCACTTCTTACATCATGTTTACAAACTTTCCATCGAAAAATTGGCTTACTTACCGCACAGCTACCACAGCTTACCCCGCGGTAACCGCGGACGTACCGTGGTTTGAATTCAAATTTTTGGAATTTGAATTCGTAGCGGTAAGTCACAGTTACCGCGCGGTAATCACACTAATGCTCACCGCTCGCAAGCGGTAAGAGGAGCGCTGAGAAAATTTTTCATCACTTTCCATCGAAAATTTGGCTTACCACGGTTACTGCACTTACCGCGCGGTTACCACAGCTTACCCCGCGGTAACTGTGGACGTACCGTGGTTTGAATTCAAATTTTTGGAATTTGATTTCATAGCTGTAAGCCATAGTTACCGCGCGGTAATCACGCTAACGCTCACCGCTCGCAAACGGTAAGAGAAGCGCTGAGGGGAAGGTAAACCCTGCTTGGCATACAACAGCCATACGATGGGTTCATTTTATGAGCATTCGGGGGAAATCTATAGATCTTGTGCACTATATGATTTTGTAGATTCCTTAGACATTCTCACCACGTTGATAAATTCGGTAGAAATCTTCTCAGGCGGGCAAATATGCAGGCGCTTCATCAAATCACTACAAAATTGGGACATGGCAAGACATACTGTAACAGGCAAAACATTAGCACGAGAGCACGAAGTACAACGTTATTTCCTTATAAATAAAGCATTTCTTAATAAAAAAAATCGTCTTGGCTAACCCTGCGGCACTGATGTTAGCCACCTCCATAACAAAAATTCATGAATCATATTACATGAAACGCAGAAACAAACAAAAGCCTAGATATGTACATCAGACTAGGAAATATTCTAACGAAGGAGTTTTGGAAAAGCAAAGTAGCAGTATGAAACATTGAGGGGTATACGACGGTCAGTAGTTCTTGTTGGGCACAAAGAAATCGAATGTAACATCAACACTGCCTGACGTTTCTCCAGTGTCCTTGAAGTCGACACCTACGATCTTCCCTCTGTACTGCTCTTCAGATTCCTGGTACTCAGGCTTGACACGGCGCACAGGAACAGTCACAGAATATACGGTGCCAAGGCCCGCATCAGTCGAGATATCCACCTGGACATTATCCCGTGATTCTATCTCCACAAATTCAGAGAGTGCCTCGACGATGTTCTCAACAATCTTCTTCTTTGCCTCATCACTCACTTCACACCTGTCAGAGAATAGGATCATCTTAAGCCTCTGTTTTGCGATGTTTGCATTTGAGTTGTCCTTAGTATTTGGTGCAGGGAAGATTATCTTCCATGCTAATTTCAGACGATCAAGAAACCCCATGTTGACAATATTGTGAAGAAAGCCCTCCACATCTTGAGTTATAGGAGAAAAGTCATTCCTTGAAAGAGCAAATGTCCGAGTGGAGCTCTTTGAACAGCTTTGTTGCTCAATGCATATATGTTTAGGAGTAAGCATGAGGTTGCAAGATTGCCCACGAAGAAATGAACTAAATTGTGCCTACAAAAGTATAGGTAAAGCCATAAGCCAATAATCCACTGAAATACCTTCGAAAAACCAATGTGAATGCAATCTAAACTGTAATAATTATATTCAGATAAGCATTCAAGATAAACCAGAAACTTTCATTAAATTATCCAAATTTCAACAACTGCGATGAAGTTCAAACAAGGTTACTCCAAAAAGCTTAGTGCCTTAAACAGGAAAAGAAGCATGGTACTTGGTACATGTGTGTGTACTGTGAATGCATTATATACATTGCCAAAAATTCAAGTGCTGTATCACTACCAGTGTCATTCATAGCAGGATCCATTAGCACATTAAACAATTCAAGAAGATTCTTTGATACAATAGATTCAGCATCATATCTATGGAAACAGTAATGATAGTAAGCACATTTGGTCACATCATCCCAAAAGTCATCCAAGATTAAACTGGGCAGAATAACAGCACAAGAGCATGGCAGCATGTCGCACTGTTGTGTTGTTAATGGTGTTACATTTGGAACAGTTACCATTCAGAAACCAACCTAACAACAACTTATAACTTGCTCACAACTCTTATAGGCAAGAATGGGACAACCAACTAATGTGCTATCCCAACCTACTGTCATATGACTATTACTCATTTCAGGAGATATAAACAAAGGCTATTTAAGACTGAGATATACATAAAGATACCCTGTATGCCAAATTGTAAATAACGACATTGTCATGTCCAGTTTACCCCCATATTTGACAACAAGGCTTGAGTTTTTACTCTCTTCGAGATCTAATATTAATTCATAACTGCAGATGTGTCAGGTCATCAAAGCCAGAAGTTTGTGTATACACCTAGCAATTCCACCTGCTGCTACACTAACACAAATGAGAACATAGGTTGCAAGTGTCTAGGTGCGTCTACCACAGCATCAGACCGCGTTTCACAGGACGTAGCTTGAACGATATCCAGATCCCAACAGTCCCTCAAACCTCATGAACAACACAGAAAGCAATTCACTCGCGGTGAACCGACGCCCAAGCACACCAAAACTGCAGCTTTGACTATGAATTCCTCATGACTCACAAGTGAGACACCATGGTACTAGATCCAAGAGGATGCTTGGAGAGTGCACGCACGCTCGACATGACAGAAAAATCTCCTCTCTTTTTTCTCCCCTCCACATTCCCCCAAAACAAGGGGCGTGTTTATAATTAAACAAAAACACGGCCCAGCGGTGCAAATCTTTCCTTCTAAAAAAAAGAGCTACAAATCTACCAGCGCCATCAGAGCGCAAACGTAGAGATGAATCCCGCTACGGAGAGGCCCAGGCTCCATCATCATTCCAAGCTAGGGTTTTGGGGGAGAAAAAATGGAGATGTGGGGGATTGAGGGGCAGCGGACCTTGGAGGAGCTGACGGCCGAGGCGCGCCGGCGCGGGGCGGGGAGGACGGAGGCGGACGGAGCGAGCACCGCGCGGGACTCGCCGCCGAAGCCGCCGGAGATCGCCGTCGCCGTCGCGGTCGCCATTGCCATGACAGCTAGGGTTTGGTAGGACTTGGATGGAATGGAAAGGTGGTGGCCTGTGTACAGCCGACAGTGGGGGCCCACTGGTCAGACTCATGTGTGGATTGGACTGAGAAACAGTAGGTGGGTGGCTAGTGACTGCTCGCCTGCTACTCGGTGTGCACGCACGTCTTTCTTTTTTTTTTTCTAGTACTGTACTTCTACGGTCAAAGTTATTTGAGGTTTGAGATGAGATTTGACAAAAAAATTTAAATTCAAACAAGCAAATATTATATTAAATACCTTGTAAAAAATGTGTGTTAGAATAAGTTTATAATGTTATGACAATCAATTTTTAGGAAAATCGACGTGTATCATTTATTTTGTTTAAAAGCTATAAACATTTGGGAAATTAGTGATGGTTGGAATATTTACCAGGGAGTAACGTTTGATTGAATCATGTCCTAAATGTCAAAATAGTGATGTAGCTATTGGGAATTAAGGCACTCAGCAATGCTGGGATTTTCCCTAAATATTCTCATGGTCAAAACTAACTCATGCGAACATCTTATAATATTCTAGTGAAATTCTCCATTGTTCCAATTAAATGGAGGCTTAACTTTTTTTTAAAAAATTATGGTTTCACCTCTGGTTAAAACTTAAAAATACTGAAGCTTTAGGAGTCCATCTCAAACTTTTTATACTTTTGAGTACTGATATTCATGTGAATATTTGATCTCCCGAGCAAAATAATCATGTAAACATTAATATTGTACATATGAAAAATGATACATATAATTTTAAAACTGTAATAAGTTATCAACAGCACGATGCATTGATGCAATGCAAATTAGTAGTCAAATTATATTTTGACGACTATGTCAACATCAAAACATCAGATATTTGTGTACTAAACATCGGTACTCGACAATTGCGATTTCGCCTAAATGGGTAAATTTCCACTTAATTCGCAGATCCCCATTTTGGCATTGCCTAATAGTAACCTCCGCAAAATGGAATGTTTTCACCAATCAATAGTCCCATTTAGTGTCATAATACGCATAACTGCAATGTAAGCATAATCAGAGTACAAAGGGTGCAATTTGGCAAAACTCGTTTGCATGGTATTAAATGACTCATCGATTCCTTGAAAGATTGAGACATACAAAGAGGATCTGTACATACGCTGATACGCATTCAGGGATTTGTAAGCACTTCACTTTAGTTACCATAATCAGTATACATGTAGTCATGCAGAGCGTTCATGATGACGCAAAAAGAGTGCTGCATTACAATTTACAGCTACTCATCATCTGTTGAGGGTTACTGACAAGGCAACAGAAAGTATGAACCATGCCAAGAAAAAATAGCCAACCAGCTTCGTTGGGAACTCATCTTCTGGTTCCTGCTCATAAATCAAACATCGTGCAGATTAGTCTTGTTTCGATGAGTAATCAGCATGCTGCTTTCTATCAGTTGTTGAAAGAATAGAACATATATTTTCAGAGAACTGCAGAACATTTTATTTTATATTTTTCGAATGAACAGTGATGAGCTGTTTGGAGAAGACACTGATGATTTTGCTTATGGACAAAGGAGGTTGTTCAAAATAGGCGCAATACCTTTGGAGGATCTGGTGCTAGCTCCAAGGGATCGACTTCATAAGGCCAGACATATCGCTCAGGCTGTCCGCTTCTTGACAAACTCCAATCATATAATCTTCTCTCTTCCTCAGTTGATAGTATGGTAAAAGATTCCTGCCATGATGCATAAATTTTCTGTTTAGGATGCACTGGAATTGAAGTGGATGAAGACTGAAGAAAAGATTATTGACTCTTGATTTTGGGTCTGAACCTTTAGAAGGTCATGCTCCTTGTTGATTTCCTCTTCTTCCAATCCTTTGTTATTCAGCTCTTCACACTTCATCTCGTAGGCAGCTTTAACCTGATTGAAAGATTAAACTATAGCATTCTAGAGTGGCAATATTGGAAGAACACCGAAAGTACACTTGAAAGCATAATGCTAACATAGGTAATGCCAAATAAGGATGTCGATGACACACTAAATACGAAACTAAGTACATTGTTGAAGTATGATCCAGAAATTGTTCGGTAACTTAAGATCCTAATTGCAAATCTAAGCTCATTTTTACTTCATTATTTATTTAATGGATATTATACACATCAGATATGTCACTTAAAGCATCCAACGTGGAACGGGACTTGAATATATGCGATAACGATTTGCTACTGTAACAAGTATGTCTGCTTCATGGCATAGTACAAAATCGGCATCGACATCATTCTGAATTTAATGGGTCCATGCACCCAAAAAGAACCCAATAGATTTTTTTTAAATACGCTTCGCGTATCTTTTTTATTAAGAAAGAGAGGTAGACCAAAACCGGCATTACAAAGGTTTATTGTATAAGAACCGAAAAAAGGAAAACTCTAGCACAAGAACGTGATATCTCGCGACATCAATTGAGCTACAAAGACAGCGGCAGAGGCGCTAATAGCGGGAGACTCGTGCTTGGCGCCAGAGACTACGTTACCTTGATACGGGGATACGGATACGGATACGCGATACATCGATACCGGGATACGTCATTTTCCAAAAAATGAGGATACGGGGATACGCATATATATACATATTAAATAAATTTAAAATTTAATGAATACATGTCTTCTACTCTTCTTCAATCAAAATTCTGTCTTGTACGGGCTAATTAAGCCCATCTGACTGCCAAATACTAGCTACCAATAATTTAGAGAAAAACTAGCACATACTTAAACTAGACAAGTACTCCAACACAGCAGCACCCACCACATACATCTGTCTCCAATCGAAAAGTACACATGCTCAACACAGCAGCAACATTAGCACAAAGATTGCTAAATCGAGCTTCCACCTCTAAAATCCACCGGATCTACAAAAGCAGATGGCAAGAAGATGGAATTTTCTCACGGGCAATGAATCTGACGGGCTAATGGGGCTGACGGAGCTGCTCATGCCTGCTCGCTGGCAGAGGGGCTGTGTTGGGGGCAAGCCAGCAGCCCCTGTTGCCGGCGGCGGCGCTGCCATGCTGCTCCTGGCAACGACGATGCGGGTGATTCAAGGTTTAGTTCCTGAGCAGTCCGAAGATGTCGCGCTGCGCCGGGCGGAGATGGCCGCTCGGCGGGGCGAAGTCAGCAGAGCTGCGCCGTGCAGAGGAGCTGTCGGAGCTGCTCCAGCGAAGGCGCGGCGACGACGAAGATGGAGCGGAGGTAGCATGGGTTGGGAACGGGGTTTGTCCGTATCGGGGCAGTATCCGAGCGTATCCGACATGTATCCGATACCGTATCTGATACGGATACGGCAGCTGAGTGAAGTATCCGGGTATCCAAAGAAAATTACGCCGGAGCCAATCAATGCCTTTGAATAGCCAGGCCGGTGGATAAGAACCCAATAGATCCAAAACTACAACTGAAGATTGCACAACTAAGCTACTCTAGCACCTGTTTCCTACTATTACGACTAGAAAGATTCATCCCCTAATTTCTTTTCTAGACATTCCATGCAAATATAGGACCATGGAGTGGCTAGACAATATCCAACTCCAGTATTGCATTCGATGCATTCTCACCATCGGCCATAATGAGAGGAAGGCAGGGATTTGTAAAATAGCAATGTGTTACTTTGTATTTTGATTTCGGTTTATACCTCATCGGTAGAAGCTGATCTGGTGATCCCAAGCCTCCCATAATGATCAGCATCTGTAATTGCTGCAAATATAGGAAAAAATACCTTCAATATACTGCTCCCTCAAGATTTAAATAGATGACGTTGGTTCATTTTTGAACTAACCAACGTCATCTAAAAACATACGGTGGGAGTATTATAAACAGTTCCACAACAGAAAAACTTGTAATTATAGTTAGTCATTCCTGGCTAAAAACAGGACACCTTAAAGAATAGCTCTGGTATATACTTTTGCCTAGCGTTTCTGTTTGCAAACATGGGAACTTAATTACACTATTCTGTTTCACAAGCCTAAACATTGGAAAAACCGCAAAAAGAAGTATACATATCACTACATAGAAGGTTACAAACCTTACAATTAGGGCAAATTGAACGCAAATTATAATGAAACAATTAGAATATACTGCCGAAAGTTGTAATACTACTATCTAGCATGCTAAATCAACAGAAAATTAAGTCAGCCCCGCAGAATTATATTTGCATCTGTTTCACTAATCCATTTATTTATTTGTTGAATTGAAGAGTTGATACCAAATGCAAGGCTTATAAATTAAAAATTGACAACAACAGAAAACCCAAATGAACAGATTGCTAGAGGCAATGGCATCACCGAGGCCGCGCATCGCCTTCTGCACGTTCTCGGCGGAGATGAGCGAGTACGGCGGCCGCGTCGACGTTGCAGCGCCGCCGGCGACGTCGGTGCCGGCCTCGGGGTCACCCTCCACCGCTTCCGCCACGGCCGCCGGCGCGTCATCGGCGGCGGCGGCGGCGC